>JABSTT010002195.1:0-60575 GCA_013339685.2 Hyalomma asiaticum | reverse complement strand
GGTCTGGGCAGGAACCAAATTCGGGCCTCCGAAGTGACAAGCAAGCACGCTACCTCTCGTGCACGGTGGCTATAGGTGTGGTTGGCTAAACGGATACCTAGAGTGCGTGAGCCATTTCACGCGACATGTCGCAGCCACCTGGCTAACTGAACAGGTGCTTTCGCATTCTAACACGTAAGCAGTCTTACGTGTCTCTTAAAACATTTTTCAGTGACCAAGAGAAACCATTCGGCGGAGCAAATCGTGGAGGCAAAGTTAAACACTCATCAGAGATATTGCTGTTGAAATTTTAACAGCATATACTCCACCGACACGGAGTTTCAACGGCTCGGAGACTGTATATCTTTTTCGTAGTTTAGAGCAACTGGTGCCGTCACTGACGACGCATTCGAAAGTGGACTTAGCAGCAAGCAGTGTTTGATGCGAATATTGAAAGACTGACTTATGCGTAAGCAGCGCATAATGAAGAACGGCGCGCTTTACATTCCGAGATCGCCAAATTTTGGCTCAGTCAAGCCCTACATATATGTTTAAAACGTGGGACGAATGACAGCATACCGCGATTCGCCATTCATGCGAGCATGAAGTTCTTCGCCGTGTGGCTAGACAAACACACCAAGTGAAATTACCCAAGTCACCGATCGACTACAAAAAGCGTCCGATTTTGCACTGAACCTATTGCGACACGCCCACCACTCAAGGAGATGTCGCCAAGTGCTCAGAACACATAGGCATAAAAAAAAAAGTCGTAAACGCACCAAATTACCGGGAAATCCGTAGTAAACGCCGGCGAAGGACGGCAAAAGTTTGACGCAAAGGAAAATACTATGTTATGAAAATGACTGCAGCCGCGAGCGGTTTCCATGACGTGAGGATGTGTGTGTGTGTGTGTGTGTGTGTGTGTGTGTGTGTGTGTGTGTGTGTGTGTGTGTGTGTGTGTGTGTGTGTGTGCGTATACACGCGCCTTTGTGTGCGCGAGAACGTGCACGAACTGCACTGACAACCTGCAGCTGTATTCATGTAATCTTCTTGCAGCCGCTTTTGCAAGAGCCCGATGCTGCAACGCAAGAAAATTGTGGCGTAGTCGCTTTTACGAAACGCGAGACGCGCAGCTCTTTTTTTTTTTTTTCTTTTTGCGCTTGTAAAGCTGCGGGTAACTGTGGTAACTGCGACAATAAGAGCGGTCCGGTGCGTTGCGAGTCCGCTTTGGCGAGCTCCTGCAACAACTGGACTATACGATATCGATGTTCCGTTTAATGTTCACTGCTCATGCGTGACTAGAACCCTTTGACCACGTCTCGCTTGTCCGCTCGTTGTATGTCATTACCTACAACTAGGTCAGCCGCCTGGGTTACCATGACACGAACAGACCATGGGTATGACTATATAGCATTTGCCAACTCTGGTGCCCTCCTCATTCTAGTGGCAGAACAGCCACGTACGACAAGGTGCTTCCGACGACAACCGCAGCTGCCGTCGAGGCGCGTACACCTCTGCTCTCGATGTTTGCACTTTAATGGAGATACCAATGATATGCGCAGTGCCTGACAGGCTTGACAGTTGTATAACACAAGAACAGAAACTTCTGTAGGCCAACGGTCGCCAAGAAACACTAAACAAAAGACTATGTCTGCGCTGATTGAACATCGTGATGTCTTAATGGCCTGTATACTATGTGCTGACTTTACGAACGCTGCCTGCTACCTCTCTGTAAAGTAAGGGGTCTACTTTACAAAGGTTGACTTGATCTGCAAGTGCAACACATTGTGTTTAGTGCACAAACGCCTGACAGACGGGCACGAAAAATGAACACACACGAGCGCTATAGACATGAGCCCTTGTGGTCTCTGTTCGTTTCTTTTCAGTGAATTCAGTCGGTGACTTTATTCAAGCGTCTCGCCGCCCCCTATATTTCTTACAATAAAGTAGAATCAACTGGACAGCTTATCCACCCTACTGTACTGTGAGACCATTCTCGAGTCCATTTGTCAGAAACATCTCTGCCATAAACACCCTATAAGGAACAGGGGCCATATTCACAAAACTACTTCGTAAGTGTTTCTAGCTATTGGCAAGCTGGCAGCTATAGGTGTATGTCCAGCACCACAATTGGCTGAAATATTCTCTTTCGAACATTGTCATCGCAAGACATTTCTTGTGAATACGGGCCTAGGGGCTCACCACAAAGCTTATCTTGCGTAAGGGCTTTTCTCCCATTGCTCAACTGGCTTCGCTAATGATGATGTCTAGCATCGTAATTGGAGGGAAATTTCTCTTGCGAACACATTTAGCGCAAGATTTTTTTTTTACGAATAAGGGACAAGAGGCTGAATTCACAAAATTTGCACGAAGTGCAAGTGTTTTTTTTTTTGTTATTAGCACATAGCATTCAGAAATGATATGTCTGGCATCGAGAATGGCTGAAGTTTTCTTAAGTAGTGCTTCTGTTGGGGCTCATTGGAACTTTATCTATGTAGTTCTTGGCAGCGCTACAAAGTAGACACAAGCGGTAAAACCGAGAAACACAGAAGAAGCGCTTCGTCTGTGTTTCTCGTTGTTTTCCTTCCCCTTGTCTACTTCGCGGCGCTGCCAAGAAGTCTCCTGACTGGTTAACATCCCTCCCTCCCCTTCCTTATTCCTCTCTCTCTCTGCCAAAAGGTATAGATGACGTTCATTTCTTAAGAACAACTTTAGCGCATCAGATTTTTTTTTGTGTGTGTGTGTGTGTGCGTGTGTGTGTGTGTGAGCTCGGGTCATGTTGACCTTGCTGATGCCCGGTTGTCTTCATTCTGCCCATGCCCTTATTTCTCTCATCCTGGACAGGGTAGCCAACTAGAACAACGTTTGACAAGTGGCGCTACCATTCCTGAGCATACGCAATTAAGTTGTGTGTCTTCTTTCGTTTTCGCCTCAACGCTCTTCTTCGGTCGATAGTCAGTCTTGCCCCGCCACTGTGGTCTAGGGGTTATTCCGCTCAGCTACAGATCCGAAGGTCGCGGGAACGAATTCCGGCAGCGGCGGCTTCATTTCAAACGAGGCGAAATGTTGAGGCCCATGTGCTGTGCGATGTCAGTGCACGTTACGTAACCTCAGGTGGTCGAAATTTGCGAAGACTTCCACTACGGCGTCTCTCATATTCATAGCGTGGTTTTGGGACGCAACTCCCCATAAATCAATCAACCAAGAACTACGTGCGATGAATATATACCTGCGTGCCTTGTTGCGTGAGAAATGGTTCGCGTACTCCGTCTGAAAATATATCGGTCTGAAGAATTCCCAGCCATCTAGACGCCAGAGCCAAATACACGCACCTGCTTCACGCCGTTTTCCCACACCCACCGGCGGAGACCACCGTACCAGTCGCTTAAGTGGCGGTACAGACCACGCACCGCCCTTCCCACGGATGTTTACTGTAATAAGCGATATAGATGTTCGAATCTCATCGCGCCTCTCGCACTCAAACTTCGCGTACCCGAGTTGCGGCCGTTAAATGCGAGCCCCGTATACTCGTACACAATTCTGGACGCGACAAGCGTCGTGGCGGAGGTCGCCATCGCGTATAGTCGTGTCCTGCGGATCAAAACCCGTGTGGCGGCCCGCACGACGTATGGAGCAACGTACACAACTCCGCAGTGCGGCATGAGTGTGGTCACTATGCACCAACACCGGCTCGGCGCACGCAGTAATGACATAGGACTGCTTTTTGTCCTACAGAGCAGCACTAAATGTGTTTGAAGGTATTGCACTATTTTTTTTTTTTTTTGTCTTGACGCACAAGGAACTTGCGCCGTTTATTCCTTTTGCGCGCGTCACGATTGATCAGATCACTCAGACGAGCTGCTGCCTTGAGACACGGTGTCCTTTTTTTTTTTTTTTTTCCGCGATGAGCATAGAGGGACAGAGGAAATGTGCCGTACTGGAGCTTTTACTAGTTATAAAGAGAAGGGCAGGCAATCACGCGAAAGCGTTGGATCCGATCACTCTTATATACGGTGGAAGAAGCGGGCCGACGAAAGCAAGGCCATCACGACGGTAATACGTGCAGTACGTTATTCATGCACTACATCCAGTTCTGGCTCCGCGCAATCGGCTGGGTGCATGCTCATTGGAGCTCCGGCTGACGGGCGGCGAACGCTGGGTTTGCGGAACCGAGCGATCGAGCGAAAATGACCAAGCGCGCTCCTTCGCGCGACGGCTTTCGCCAGTCGTCGTTTTCGCGTCCAAGTTCGCGCGTACATGGAGTTGCATATATAGAGGACTCGCTGGATCACGTGATCACCGAAGGTGCGAGACGCCGTCGTCAACGCGACAGAAACGGCTGAGAGCTAACGAGACAAACTGTTTAAGAAGAAACCATTTGCCTCTAAAAACAGGCCTGCATGGGTAGCCGCTGAACAGGGTGTATCCCAGTGCACTATAGTGATACTATAAGCTTGTGAATGGGTTAGGTAACAGTGCTAAAATAAACGTACATTCCCCTCCCTCCTCCTCCCCTACTTTATTTTTTTCGTTCTTTTTTGGCACCGCTTCGTTTGTCACAATGTTTACAGTAAAGTACACTGTGAAAAATTTCCTTGATATAGTACGGAAACTTTGCAGGTAAAAAAAGGGACAATTTTTCTGTTGCCGAAGTTAACGCGGAACTTGCCGTTAACATACGGAATCATGCATCTATTGCTTGTCTTACGAACATTCTACAGGTAATACCACGGAAACGTCGCTGCTTCTTCGCAACGGCAGAACATCGCGTTTCAGTTTTTCAAACATTTCGCTAATTATGCATACAAGTGTGGAAATTGTTCTGTACCTAGAGGACCGCCAACCCGTACACTCGAATGGTACACAAGACATTCCCGCGATTTATGCTTTTCTAATTTAAATAATGTGTTGCAACTAAAAAAAAAAACACCCTGTATACCCAACACTTTGGATGGGGTCTATATATCGAGAAGTTCGAGTGCGTAAAGACAAAGACGAAATGAACACATGACAGTGATGGCGCTGAACTTCCAACTGACTTTGTTCCAAACGTTCACTTGTGCTCTGCACACCAGGCTACATGCATTGATTAACTTTGTCTGATGATGCGTGCAAATGTGCCTGATATGCTGAAAACATATGCATCACCGTGTGAAATAAACGAATCTGTCACTCGACCTTCTGACACAATTAAATGGGATCTACCAGATGGTCTGAAAACTGCGCCGGACCATAGCTGCGAAGTCGAAAGAAGGTGTCGGTCTTTGTGCTAGCTGTAGTTCTTATATGGGGAGGGAGAGAGGGAGATAATTGATAAAAAACGCTGTTGAGCTCTCCCACAAAGCATTCTGCTGCACGACTCAACATATCCTATAACACAAGCCGTGCTGTGAGCTTTAATTTACGCGTTGTAGCAGAATATCAGGTTTTTCAGTACAAGGTTGGGGCACGCTCCCACTAAATTGAGCCAGCACTTTCTACACAGTTAGGGTGGCGCAGTAAAACAACGACCCGTTAGTCAAGTCAAGACCCGCTGTGTGGTTCGTAACTTCCTTTCTAGCTTCTTTGTAATTCTCCAAGTTTCCGCCCCATATGTCAGTACTGGCAAAACACAGTAATTATATAATTTCCTCTTAAGTGACAATGGTGCGTTTCCGTTCATGAGCTGGGAGTGTCTCCGGTATTCGCGCCATCCCATGCTTATTCTTCCCGTGCATTTCTTTTACATGAGTAGGTTCTCCTGTAAGGAACTGTCCTAGATATGTGTGTTCTTGTGCAACTTCTAATGTCTGGTTTTCAGTTGTGAAGGCACGTTTTTTCGCCGTGCCGATTACTTTTGTTTTCTTCATGTTCATCTTTAATCCTACCTTAGCGCTTTCCCGGCTTAAGTCTACAATCATCTTCTGTAGTTCGTCGCCATCATTGCGGAAGAGTATACTATGTCGTCGGCGAAGCGTAAATTGCTCAAATATTCGCCGTTAATCCTGAGTCCTGTTTCGTCCCAGTCTAGTCTTTTGAAGATTTCTTCCAAGCATGCAGTAAATAGCATGGAGAGATTGTATCTCCTTGTCTGACACTTTCTGAATCGGGATTTTCTTGCTTTTCTTACGCAGGAGTAGGGCGGCTGTAGAGCCTTTATATATGTCTGTGCGTGTTTTATTTGTTGTGCTTGTCTGAAATCTTGTACCCTCTCTCGCTGTCATCTTTCTAACCCCCTCCCCTTCTCCCCAGTGCAGGGTAGAAAACCGGAGTCTAATATCTGGTTAACCTCTCTGCCTTTCTCTTCATCTCGCTCTCTCTTTATATATGTCAGCTATTACATTTACGTAGCTATCACATATCCCTTGACGACGCAATGCCTCCAGAACTGCTGTTATCTCTACCGAGTCAAAGGCCTTTTCGTAGTCTATGAAAGCCATGTAGAGGGGTCTGTTGTATTCAGCGGATTTCTCGATTACTTGATTGATCGCATTAAGATGGTCTATTGTGGAGTATCCTATTTAGAACGTTAATATTTAGAACGTTTAATATTTAGAACGTTAATATTTAGAACGTTTAATATTTAGAACGTTAATATTTGACAAAAGAGTGGCAAAAAGATACGACGTGCAAATAACCACTTTTATATTTCATCGAGCTCTGATTCAGCATATATTTCTGCAACTTTGTTCGTGAGACACCTTACTTACAAGTCAGATAGGTCAACCATGTCCCTTTCGCCTAGTTTCTGCACAAAGCATTCGCAAGTACACTCTTAACATCTGCAGTCCTGTCACAACATCAGATAACTACTAAAACAATGAAAGGGGACAACAAAGGATGAAACTGAAAGGCTGAGATTATAACAACAAAGACCCCAACGCACGGCGATTGTGCAGTAAAAGTACGACGCTTCGCTGATGCCCTTGCTTGTTATCTGTCGCCTGTTGCAGTCAGTGAACTGTGTGCTACTTTTATGTTTGCTCCTTTTCTCCCACTTTCACGGAGAGAACGGAGTCGAATTCCAAGTTAGCTTAGCACACCGTACATCTGTGCTGAAGCCCGTTGATGCCAATAAGGAGAAAGATGTCTTCATGCTTCGTTCGGTGCCTGCCATGAAAACCAAGAGAAGGATAAAACACGTAAAATAAAAAAAGAAGGTTCTTACACAAAGCTGCGTCTTTCTCTCATTTCGTTGCATTTCAGGTATAAGTCCTTGCTTTTCACCTACACGCCATACAGCCATTGATTTCTTTCCTGTGTTTCTCTTATAGTTTCGTGCGTCAGAAACAGCGGTAACGACACAAAAGTGATTAACGCGTTGCCTGGTAAAGATCGACAGTTCTTTCTCTTCATTTTCTACTCGCACACAGTGATCTGTCTCAGTGTGCGCTTAATGAGACAAGGTTTCATCATTAACTGACTCTGAAGTGCGCACCTGCTACTGTGATTAGTCACTGGCCAAACCTGATGAGGCACTCTCTAGATACAAGTCACACTTAATTAAGCACTTTCGCAGCCACATGAGTTGCGCCTGATAACGCCAGAGCACGTTGACCTCAAGGGAAAAAAAAACGTCACTGGGCGTTATATACCCTGCGGTGTGTGTGTGTGTGTGTGTGTGTGTGTGTGTGTGTGTGTGTGTGTGTGTGTGTGTGTGTGTGTGTGTGTGTGTGTGTGTGTGTGTTCGCAGGTAACACTTACACCACCTCGCCTTAGTTATTCAACAGCAAGGTCATGCGTGCTAAGTAATGAGTGCTTAATTTCGCTGTACCATGGAACGAGATCACTTTGTTAGAACGGAAATTTAGTCGACTTGGCATAGGTCGCCTTGTCTTGAGTGCAGTCATGATGATGACGATGATGATGATTACCATTACTGAAATTCCCATCGAAAGAGGGTGGCAACAATTATAGCCATCTAGACTGTTATAATTGGGTGTTATTTTGATTTATTTCAGTGTAGCATCCTGACGATTTCCACCATTTTTTTTTCTTTCTTCTACAAGCCACTATTTTTATGATGATGGAAGTTCAGACAAAAGTGAAGTAGTAACACACCAGAGACAGTCGAACAGGCCAAGTCAATTTCGTAAAGGGAAGCTGAGCCTTGTGGCATCGACAAACACATCCGCTTGGAAACAAGCAATCATCGGAGGTCACACACGTTACCTCCTTCTTTCCACTCTCTTTTCCCTTTATACTGTTCTTCTTGGTATTTTCATTGTCCCTGCTTATCAACTGTAGGCAGGCGTTGTAGGCAGCACCACTCACGGTGACACTTGTCAGCCTGAACCCTCCCTACTTCGTCTTTGCCTTCTTTAAATGTTTACGCCTGTTCACATCAACCACCACCACCACCACCAACAACAACAACAACAACAACAACAACAACAACAACAACAACAACAACAACAACAACAACAATAATAATAATAATAATAATAATAATAATATGACTATATAAGATTACCTGCGCTTGCAATGACACCTGTTCTATTACTCCTATCCCAGGGTTTGTTTTCGTTTTTTTTTTTTTACTCTAAGCGGTTTTTGTTTACTGCGGCCGTTGATCAGTTAATACTCTTATCCGGATGAATGTTGTGAACGCTCCCTTTGTCCCCCCCTAATGCTTTCCCTACCTGAATAAAACATTTTGTTTCAAAAGAAAAAAAAAACTGCAACCTTCAAGTTCACAGCTCAACTTATAGCGTCTTACGGAATATAGCACTCTGTTTTCTGGGGTCATTTTGTTGTATTTGCACCCTACTTGTCCGCCCCCAGTCCTCCAACCACCTTTAACTTGTTTCGAGAAGAGATATGTCCCCCTTTCCCGTACTGTCCCTAACTCGGGGCTTCACGTCCGGTAGTGCCCCGACATACTTCTTACCCATTGTGCAATCACAGCGCCATCTATCATCCAAATGACGCGCCGGTGCGTGGGGTCGGGCTGGAGGCTGCGCACCGAACGTGCTTGCTGTTGTAAAGCGAAATGCACGTTTTCGTGCTTTCCGAAGAAATCTCGACAATATTTGCACTTATTGTTGCGAATGTTCTCATAACTTGTTGCTGCTGCAAGCTGTGGCTTTCGATATGGCCAACGGGCCTCGCGGCGATGCGGATCCCCGAGCCGTTGTTGCATCGTTAATATTTTTCACCTTCCGAAAGTTATTTACTGCATCAAAAAATATAGCGCAGTTGTAGTTCGTCTATGTTCAGGCATCCGTCATCGTATCTATTACGCACGTTATATGAGTCAGATTGCTAGAATATTGAAGCTGTTATACCCGTACTGCAGCAAGAGCCCCTTGTGGGAAATCTTCAGCGTTCACATATGCCGCCATGCCGCAAGGCTACGCGTATGACTTCCTCGACGAAGGTATCGCTTGGGGATATTTTCGTCGACGCGTGGTGGCAAAAGCAGCGCGGCGGTGCCCAAGTGGTAAAAGCGTTCTCCTCCTACGCGGGATGAGCTGGTTTCGATTGCCACTGCTGCCGGGCCCCTGCCGGCTTTTCCAAAGGGGACAGAGTTGTCCCGACCTGCCGCTTCCTAGTATAAAGATGTACTCATCTGTGGAAGGTGGCCGCTCTTTTCTGTTGTCTCTGTCTGCCCCTCCTCTCTATTGGACGCTGCGTCGTAGGCTGCAGAAAAGAGCGCCTTTCTTAGCCTCAAACCACTATTCGGAGAAATAGCCCAGGTTTACGCCGGAAGAAGAGACATATCAACGCTTAATTTACTTACTATACTTTATTACACTACACACGATTAGAACAGACGAGACTATCAGACTCGTTTATGCCACAGTCGCTGCACAGGCTCATTCACAAAGATCAGGTACGATAATGGCTATGTACAAGTCAGAACGATGAAGGCGCGTGCAATACAGTGTCTCGGGAGAAATGTGAGTCGTTCGATAACTTTCGGTAACTTTCGCGTCGACGATCCCTGCGCAGTGTCGAGGTGGTGCTGATGTCTACATGCAACGGGTTCACATGTCCACAGTATAGCCAACGAATCTCTTCCCCCCCCCCCCATCCTTTGATTCGCCACATTGCCGCTCATGTATTCCACAACTTCGCGAAGACAGGTTTCACTTTCGCGCTAATACCGATTCTAACGACAGAGGGATCAACCACATTTCTTTTTCTTCAAGTCTTTGTCTCTTGCTTGGTGGGTTCCTTTCCCTCTTTCTTTTTCTTTGTTCTGTTCCTTTCTTTCTATCACACCTGTTTTCACCTCTACTTTCTTCTTTCTGCCCTTCTTTTTTTGGTAGAATATCTAAGGGATTCATATGACTGACATGTTCACATCTTCGTTTGCCGAGCGTAAACCGAAGAGCGTACACGAGTGACGGACGTGCGCCTAGCGCCGCGTCTGCTTCTTCATACATATAAACTCCGCTTTAAAACGCGCGCGTGATGATTCGAGAGATGGCTGAGTCGGTTAGCGGGCTAGACTCGCAATCCGGAGGTCGGTGGTTTGAATCCGCAGCCCGACGACTTATAGAGTAGAAGGAGTAGAAATAAATGCACGCGCACTGTTCTCACGATAATGATGGTTTTCTGGAATTATAGGAGATTCCACTACACAAGTCACGTAATACAAGTTTCGCTTGAAGATATCCGCGCTTGTCCGTGCCTTCACTGCGTCCACGTCCACTTTGCGCGTACCTTTTTCCTTGCAAGATGTACGTGCCTGGTCTGAAATGTCATTCCACATGGATACGCCTTCCGAGCTGGCCTGGCCCAGTTAGCAAACTCTTACATGCTTCGTAAGGTAATTAATTGAAATGCCAATTGGTGAACGTCGGTTACTTCGTCGATTACGCATTTTGACTTCTCGCGCGAGACAAGGGCGAAATTTCGTATTTCCTAAATTATAAACACACCTTAAATATGCACCCCGGGACAACGACCGGCGGTGCGGAACCCGTGAGCTCCGATCAACACCAGCAGATATGTTTCCACCTTTCGGTTCTTCTTTTATTCCCCCCCTCCCCCCCCCCCCCCCTCTTCCCTCCCTCGAGGACTTTGGAAGTAGGATGAACGACGAAGGAAGCCGTTCGATAAGGTGCGCGGAAAACACTCCCGTCTTTAGCGTGGGCGGCGGAAATCCTCGAGTGAACCGTTCGCACCTTTCGAAAGGAAACTCGAGACGTCGTCCCGTCGGTGCCCCGGCCACAGCGCGTACTACTCCTTCACTTTATTATTTCTTTTGTGGGGCCCCGCGTTTGTGGCCCGCCTGATGAGCGACATTCAACAATGTTTGTTAAATGTTGCTCATCACGTCTCTTAAATATATTAACGTTTGTTAGCATTCAACAAATGTTAACAAATGTTAGGGGCGTCGAAGACGTCTCCGGTACAAATCATCGGCACATCGCCTCTCGTTGGTCGTTATATGACCACTTAAAGTAGACGATGGAAAGATACAGAGAGAGATAGAGAGAGAGAAAAGAAATAAAAAGATTCGTCAATAGCGTCACTTTCAAACGGAGAGTCACTATGGCCACAAATTCGGGTTACTACGCGACTGCGCATTCACAGGAAACTCCCACGGTCGATGTAATAGTCCCTACATTGGTGAATTATCAGCGATTTTGAGGCTGCATACATATAATTAGTGAAGGTAGTCCGTCAATAGCAGTGACATTTTCTAACGCCGTCCTAGCCTACAAAACCTGTGTGTGTGTGTGTGTGTGTGTGTGTGTGTGTGTGTGTGTGTGTGTGTGTGTGTGTGTGTGTGTGTGTGTGTGTGTGTGTGTGTGTGTGTGTGTGTGTGTGTGTGTGTGTGTTGGACAGAGAGAGATAGGGAGACCGGCTTAGTTGTACAGGGACACACAGGCCGAATCAGTAAGCTTCTCAAGCAATACGATGTAACATTGCTCGAAAGTGCATATTATCACAGAAGGCGACCGTGTAATGCCAAAGAGCGATTACAAACTAAGGACAGAATCGGCTAGAAGCTAAGATTATTCGTGTAAGGCTAAAACCCCTTCAATCCCGACGCTGCGCATATCATTAACGAAGGCGGCCGGCCAATGGTAAATAGTACTAAAAAGGAAGCGCTTTCTAAACTGGGCCTTGGGGCCCTTATATGCAATAAGCTCTTATGCTGAATCTGTTGCAGCGGATGAATACATATTGAGGGATTTCTGTCCACCCGTTGGCTGTGGCCTTCACAGTTCTGAAAGGAACTTCTGAGACGGAGCTTACAGATGCAAAGGCCCGAAACGAAGGACACAAAGTAGCTGATCAGGTAGTAAGCAAACAAATGACTGCAATAAATTAAAAGTTGTCTGCATAAGCCCGTCGTTCTCAAGAAGCACGAAAGTGCTGAGCGACGGGGACGGCGCTCTAATTTTAGCTCTGCACGCTGGCGCGGAAAGCGGCCGATCGTCTGCTTGACGTAACGCGCTAGCAAGTGCTTGTCTTTCCGAGTCAAATTGAGGACAGTATTAATAATTACTGGAGTTACACGAGCCAAAACGGCGACATGATTATGAGAGGACGCCGTAGTGGAGGGCTCCGGAAGTTTTGTCCACCTGGGGTTCTTTAACGTGCACTGATAAAGCACAGTGTACCCTGGCCTAGCCTCAACCGAAAATGCGACCGCGCCGCGGCCGGGATCGAACCCGCGTATTTCGGGTCAGCAGCCAAGCACCATAAGTGCTGGACCACCATGTCAAACTGCAGTTCGACGGTCGACGGTTTCATCGGTGCTGCAGACACGGCGTGCGGCACTGTCGATCACACCCTTTAATGTAGAGTATATGTCTTCGTGTAGGCAACTCCTTAGCAAAGGCGAAAAAGAAGCGAATCAATCGCAATTACAGAATCGAAAGCGCTCTACCTCAATAAAGCAATTTCACTGATACTTTCGGCACTGCTTCAATACTTCAGCCGCTCAGGTTCGACGTTACCAGGTAATTTATCAGGTTATATTATATAACCTGCGTGCACAGTAGCTGTAGGACAGTGTAGGGTGGCAGGGTAACAACTAAAGACCCCCAGGCGTCTGGCGCCTTGCCTCATCTACCAAAGGACGCCTGGGGCGGTGGACATCAGTATACGTATAACGTCTATTGAAGCAATGACTAAGCCGCTCGCAATTTCAGAGCACCGGTTATGTAAGCAACACTTACCGTGAATTCGATCTTAGAAGCTTTTACTCCGTAGGATGTAATCCATACTTAGTACCTTTGGGCTTTGAGCAACGCGTGGGGGCAACGGTCGGTCCGTTCATTTCCAGCGGATTGCTGCGGCTAAGCCAAGAAATCTGCGCTTGCACGTAATAGAGTTTGCGTATCTTTCTTGCTTTCAGTTGGCACACGATGTCGTCCTCTGGGACGACATTTCAGCGAAGAACCTGAGGCTCGAGGACGTTCCTCCGATAGTTATATAAGAGCGGAACGCGCATGAATGGAACGAACATCACAAGCAAGGAAAAAAAAAATAATAATCGACACACCATCCGAACGCAACTAAAGTTACCGACCGCTACCACTTGGCCGTGAAAGAGACAGGCTTGCAAAAACTACGATTTCGTAAGTAACGGGAGAAAGCTTATAGATATATAATTGGTATTAGAGATCCTTGTCAATTTTTCAGTATCTTATGACGATAACGAGGCAGGAACCGTATATATATATATATATATATATATATATGAAATCAATGAAAAAGGAAAGGTGTACGTTCGTTTAATCTCGAATTAAGGGGGGGGCACCGTCCGACTCTGAGTGAGCCAGAATATATGACGTCGCAACGTATGACTTAGAACGTATGACGTCAAAAGGAGCATCGACTCCGTCGCTTGAAGTAGAACTAGCATCGGTGATTTCATGAAAGCGGAAGCATCCGCAGACATAGTTTATTTGTTCGGTTTGAGTTAAACAAATAAAGAAGGCGTGTGTATCTTACTTTCCCAACAACACAAGAAGTTAAGCGACGTATGGCTGATGCTACTTGTGAAGTCATTTGCTGAAGGGAGAGCAGGCGGTTTCCAGATGTTATTTGAAACCTAATTGCGAAATCCGTGGTGCATGCATGCAGCGAGCTAATGTCTTGCCTATGTGTTGGCAAGAGTGGCCACGACTGATTTCTACCGTTTCCACACTAAGTTAGAAAAGTGTTACAGGGCCCCTTTAAAATAAAAACAATACGGCTCGACATGCACGACTGCTCTTACGGCGCCACCAGATATCATCGCAAATTTTGCGAGTTTACTCGGAGAATAAATTTCTCTCCTACGCTGCCATGGACCCGTCATGCAGTCGAATTCTTCCCCTCTTTAACAAAAGTGTTCCGAAAAAAATGCACGTGACATTAGCAAATGTAATGAAGGGTACCTCAGTTTCATCAAGTACGGCAAAGGGGTATTGTGTACGTTAGCATGATTATTAAAGTCCCTTGCATGTAAGTTTTTTCGAAGGTTGTTGGCTGCTCAAGCGCTGCAGTTAGCCGCTGCACATTTATGTAAGCGCCCCGACCACACAAGCCACTGTCTACGTTGTGATGTATTGGACGATAGTGGTCAACGATGGCCTCAATGGAAAACAGAATTCCCGCGAAGGCTATACGAGCACAGCGTTTCACAGATTGGTCGGCGACACGGCGCAGTGACCTAGGTGACATACGAGTCTATTTCGATCCAGCCGTCCGCATCTTGTAGATAGTGTTTAGAAATCTAAACATAAAGATGAGGGTGTGGAAGCGAAAAAGTTAAGTGTCACGAAATAGTGCCCATTTCGTCGCAAAACCAGGCGTCGAGCCAAAGGGAAAGCAAAAAAAAAAAAACACGAAAAGAAAAGCGGCGCGCGCATGAGGCGCTCAAAGTCACGCCGCAACTGGCCGAACCTCGAAGGAAGGGGAATTTTGTAAAATGCGTCAGTGAGTCGTCTTATTGCGGCGAGTGAGCGCGCGAGTAAGATGGAGGGAGAGAGAGAAGACGGAGAGTGCCTACCGACGCTCATCTCGACAGGTGAGGTAGAGAGAGGCGCCATCCGAGCGGGGAAGCTACGAGGGTCATCAAGAATATTCCCTCAGTATCGAGCGTGCTTGGATCACGCAGTCCACGCCGAAACTTCGAGAACGACGGCCAAAGGCGATATGAAGAGTCGATCACGGGCCGTGAGTAGCAGTCCTAGCAGTCGTAGTCGTATGTGACTCAGCGAGAAGAAGCAAGAAGACGTGAATCGACGCTGCTCCGCGAGCCAGCCGACGAGCCCGGCCTGCGAGCTTCAAGTTGAGAAGGCACCTCGAGTAACTTTGGTTAATAGGGCTCTTTTGTGTTTTATTCTTTGTTACAGTGCATGAGCTTGTACGTTTGTTGGCTTCGTGTAATGTCATAACCCATCCGCGTTTGTATTTCGAAGAGTCAAGTTTATGCACGTTTTGTGTAACTGCCTGTTTGATGAGAATGTTTGTTTTGTTTGATCACCCTTGGCTCTGACTCGGTCTTTGGACCAATGCTGGCGTTTTGCTAGTGTGCCGAAGGGGACCAAAACCTAATTGTCCAAGCTTTCGTGGGATCATTTCCGGGGGATCGTTACGTCGGACCTTGGGATCTTTTCCGGCGTTGCGTCCCGTGCCTCACAAGTCGGAATCGGTGACATTAACCATGGCCCGCTTATTAGCGAGGTCAGCCAGGCTTCGACCGAGACACAACGCAGCGCCTTCAAAATACAGGGGCAAGAGGGAGTGGCAAGAACAAGTTCATCTGGGCTCCCTCATTTAATTCATTTGTAAGCCAAATATAACCTACGGTTTCGCCAAAAACTGCGTTAAGCTTCGCCGTGGAGTACGACGTAAATTATTATTAAAGCACACCTTCTCCCTCCTCAATATAAGAAATACTTGCGGCATTCAAGAAGTCAGCTTTTCTTTCTTTCTTTCTTTCTTTCTTTCTTTCTTTCTTTCTTTCTTTCTTTCTTTCTTTCTTTCTTTCAGCAAATAATCTTTATAGTGATGAAACGACTTCGTCCTTCCTTATCTTCGCTCAGACGTAACATTAGTCACGGTGTCCACGATACTAAACGTACATCGCATATTTTTTTAAAATTATAGACATGCTTTATGTTATACTTTATATAAAGAACGCTTGCACTCTTGATTTTCGTTGTTTTATAGTAATTTATGAATCTGACATATTTGGATAGCCGTTGCTCTAACGTAGCCTTATGTTTCTACACCTGAAAATAAATAAATAAAGGGCGTTTACTTACAATTAATTTGGTCGATGTTATGTTGCCGCTCATAAGGCGACCGTACAGAAGAGAAGGTGTAGCACCGTACGCTATACAAAGCTTCTTTCTCGGCTCTCTCTCTGCATGGTCTTTGACAGCAATTATCAATGGAAAGCAAACTGCTCCCATTGAGCGGCTGGTCTCCCACGCTGGCCCCCAGGGGTTCCTGGTACGAGACCCTTCCCTTTCGCTGAACGTCGCTCGGGGGGGTCGCGGCTGCGCGACCGTACTTGTCCTCTCAGTGGCCGTTTCAGGGAAGAGCAGCTCGGACGCGTAGGAAAAGAATGCATGAGAAGTGCGCCGTCGCTTGAAGCGACAATGCGCTTGGCCCAACCAATTCTTTAACGACCAGCATGCGCTTTCGGCGCGCCGACTGGAACGAAGGGGTGAGTCGCAGCAGTGCACGGTCCGAACTGTGGGAAAGGCGAAGACACGCTGTGTTTCCTGGAACGACAGGGTTCGACTGGATGAGCGTGGGAGATGGCCCGAATGCCGCAGGGCTGCTACGATACCGATATTTCGATTGTGAGAATATCTGAGAGCGTGGGATAAGGAGAGGGAGAGCCATGATGGGAAAGAATGCCAAAATACCTGTTTAAACTGCAAAGACGCTGCTGTCAAGATTAGGGACAGCCCACTAGAGAGTGGCTTAATCTGAGGGTAAACAGATTGGATGACAGAAGGTTGAGGCGGACCAGCAGTGGCCACCTCCCCCTTTTCTTTGTTACCGCAAGGTACTAAAGACTGGACGGGATTCGTTTCCCTTCAGTCTAGGCTGTAATCACTTAACTGATCGATCAGTAAGACTCCGTACGATGCAACTTCTGTCTGGGCCGTAACCACTCGGTGGTCGAACAGTGAGACTAAGTTCGTTGTATGTAGTAACAGTGTTCTAGGCTCTAACTTAAGAAAAGTTAAGTAGAAGAGTAAGACGCTGTTGATGTCTATGTTATCATCAGTGTGCTTCGGCAAGATGTACATATGACTGTAAATATTTCGCTGCAATATACCTTCAAGTTCATTACCTTCAACCTGCCTCCTGCTTCATCGACGTCGATCATCTCCTTGACGGGACTTCAATCCACATCAAGGAGAAAACGAACAAGAAAAACATAACTGTCGACTTCTCATATATTTAGTGCAGAATTAAACAGCACAGAAGCCACGTTGCTGCATTTAGTTTGAAAAAGTTCGGCCCATGCGCAATCGACTGGACTGCGCTGGTGCCCTCTCTGCTATGCACAGATCTACAGGTCTGTCCCCAGAGTAATGAGACTGGGTCGGGTAAAAGCAGTGTATTTATCCGATCGATGGAAATTATTCAGGTTCTTCGATATAGTCTCCTTGGACAACGGTGCACAGCAAACGACTTGATTTCCATGCTGCAAGTGTCCCCGGTGGTAGTCAGCTACCGCAGCCTACTTGCAGAGAGATTGTGCCAGCCCTTGGATGACAGTAAAATCGCCGACACGGTGGCCTTTGAAGCTTCCCTTCAGCTTTGGGAACGGTAAAAATTGTTCCGGGCTCGCACCGAGGTTGTGCGACGGCTGAACAATGATTGAAATTAACCGCTACCCGGGCCCTAGGTGGTCGCAAGACGGGCGGTGTGCACTTGAGCATTGTTGAGTGCAGCTTCCAAAGATCATCAGTCTCCGGTCGTTTCCTTTTCGCAGCTTTGCTAAAGTACTCAAACATTTCATGCTAGAACGCACGGCGTCGATTATCTATCTCACAGGTCTTCAGCAATCAGTCTCTTCAACAAACGACGGCCAGAGACCAGAAGACTTTTTCCTTCTGGCCACATTTCCACTAGGCTACTTGTCCATGGGCGTCACACCGCTCCATTTCTTCGGGGGTCTGCCGTCTCCTGCTGAAAGCTCTCAGAAACACCAAAAAACTGTCCTCCTTGTAAACCTATCTTAACCAATGCAAGCGTCTCGGAAGCGGTTTTGCACAAGTGAAAGCAAAATTTAACCTACGTGTCGCTGCTCCAGCGCGCGCTTTCTTTTTCATATTTTCTGCCGAGACGAAAATTCGGAAGCAGCTTTTGCGCCACTTCAGATTATAACAGCGTCAGAGCTTGCACACAACTGCCGTCCGGTGCGTTACTGAGCTCAGGGCCCCACGAAAAATCCCGCCTTCAGGGACCACGCTACAGGTGAATTCAGTGACGCGCAGCAGGCATTCTCATTACTTTACGGACGTGCCCTGTAGTGCGACGACGGTATGCCGCGTGGAGCACTACATCTAGTCTTGTCAATACTTCAATGCCGCAGAGAGAGAGAGAGAGAGCGGTTATTTGAAATTACATCAGAGAGGACCTTACAAATGGCAACCGACTTAGCAAAACATTTTGTTGGCCGAGTTGGCTCGTGGCTTCAGAAGAGAAATCGCCAGTCCCGCAAGATAAAATTCCAGCCAATCCTGATGCTGGACATATCATTAGGGAAGCCGGCAGGCCAAGAGAAAAACGCACTTACGCAAAACGCACTCAGCCTCTAAGGTTCTGAACCGCACGCTTTGTCACCATATAATCACTATATCGTGTCGAAAAATGCGGGGGTGACGACGGTCCGAAAAAAGGTGGTCGCCGCCAGACAAAATCAATATTTCTTTAGCAGGCTAATTGGTGCGTTGGCACCCTGTACGTGGCGTCTCCGTCGTCGTTTCCAGCCCTCTACTTCGCGCCACAAATCTTTTATTTAGACGAAAGGAAGCAAGGAAAGGCGGTGATGGCGGTCACGTAGCTTGGCCGCTCCCAGAAGTACAGTGACGTACGAGGAGGGCACATTGTATATATTAACGAGGAAAAATGCCTAAAAGCAAGCTCGGCACAGATACGTTATTCCGCTGACGTGTCACAGAAGCGGCTGCCCATGCTCGGTCTACGGGGCAGTTATAACGCACGTACAGAGAATCAGCAAGCCGATGAGAGTCGGAACGGCTCGCGCACAACTTTGCTACGTGCCCACAGTCCTGAGCCGACGTCTGACGCGCGTACCGGCACGGGCAATGTCACGGGCACAATGTCGTGCCCAGACACAGGCAGTGTATCCGTACTCACAGAAAACAGACAAGACGCCCATCAGGACTTGTAATCCCTTGTTTGTTGCGCACGCGTCACTGCGAGCAGTGCGTTTTCACACGTATAGCGCGGTCCTAAAGTACTCGTGTTGCAGCGTGTCTTCTGAAGCTGTGACGCCGCGTAATTCACGTATGCACAGACGGGCAGGCATGTTGCGACGAGGTCATTGCACATCATTTTGACGTGAGCACGCTTCAAATTATGCGGACGGCACCACCAGAAGGAAGGGAAACAGCACGACGTCGCCTGTATCGTCGGTTCGGCACGCGCCACCCAGTTGTCCGTTAAACGATGACGCAGAAGGCGGCAAATAAGACAATGCGTGTATTTATTATATGGTGCACGAAGAAACACTCCGCGCCTGACAGTTTACTTCCGGGTATGGTGGAGTTTTGCCGATCGATATGGGTGCTGGGATGAAGTGAAATTTGTACACACACACACACACACACACACACACACACACACACACACACACACACACACACACACACACACACACACACACACGCTTCCCCTTATTTCTTTATGATGCAATTGGCTTTAAGGCCGAGATACCTTCTGGTGGCGCGGGCTACCCCCATTTTATTTTAATTTTTTTTTCCATGCCAGGGGGACAAATTTAACACACACACGAGTGGGTGAGCGAGCAAGTGAGCGTTTAATGATGAACAACACACTATGCCATAAACACTACGTAGTCACCCCACCCCCCCTTTTTTTTTTCAAACAAAAAAAGGTCGGAGAAGTTGCAACAAAAGGATCAATCGACAAAGCTATAGCGTAATGAGTGTCGCCTAAGTCACAAATATGCTTCTAGAACGTCTGCGATTGGCCGACAGACCGTTCCTTCGAGCCTTTCCACTGCGTATAGGAATCGCCTTATAAGTACAGGCCCTAACCTTCAGAGGCGCTAGCCCGCCAACATAGCAATAACACAGGGCAGTGCGTACAGCCGTGCACACTATAGAACACTACACGCAGACAGATACCAAGAGCATATTGAGCTTTGCTTTTTCTTACACACGTGGACTCTCACTAATACACTGCATATGTACAACAGGAATTATTCGTTCGCGAAAAAGCATTAGCTGGTACGGTCTTATACTGTTGACAACAACAGCAAGAAAAGAAGACCACAATTACATCGGAGTTAGAGATCTTACAGAAAACGTACTGCATCTAACGCTGCACGAAGTAAAGAGGATCTGTACGCAACTGTAGTATCTACCGAACTATGATTTTCTGGAACAGGCGCAAGCTTTTTCTACGTACTATACTTACCTACTACGATTCGTCTATTCTATTACAGTTTCCCTTCCGTTTTATATCGTTCTACCCTCGAATCCTGCTGTCGCTATCTATTCATCCTTTAAGTGGGGCTCGTGAATTGATCCATATAACACCGACGCGCCGCTCGCAGACGGCATCCGCACAGCCACTTCGCCGTATATAGTGCACTTTGTATACGGCATCATCGAGACAAACATCGATTGGCGCACTCAAGCCTCAGTCGAATTGAGAGGACAAGCGTCACTGCCGCCAGAGAACCACAGACGACGACGAGACGTCTCTTTTCCAACGACTGTTGTCAGGTTGCGTAACACTCCCGCGACTATAGCGCTACACTAAAGGCAACCGCCGCCCTCATCACGCCACAATGAAGAGAAAGAAAAAGCAAGATGGCGCGAGCGCAATAAAGTCGCCGAGAAGGGAAGAAATCAAGGAGGAAGCGGCTGAGGCGCTCGTACAGGACCCGCGACGCGGCTGGCCGCTAATAATAGCGTGTGTGCGGCCTCGTCGCATCTTGATACACGCGAGCGACGTACAGGACGTACACGCGAGACAGACCGAGCCGGTCTTTTCACGTGTGTATGTACTACGTGGTAGGCGAGTGTTTACGAGAGAAGTGCGTGCCCGGATGTGGGCGTCCCGAGACAGAGCGTGCTAACAGTATCACACACACACACACACACACACACATATATATATATATATATATATATATATATATATATATATTACACATACATACACACATATTATACACACATATATATATATATATATATATATATATATATATATATATATATATATATATATCGAAATAAACCCTCCTTCGAACAGTATCAACGAAAGATTTATTTCATGCAACGTTTCGACCCGAGTCCGGCCTTCTTAAGGCATACAATAAATCAGTTGTTGATGGTGTTTATACATTGTGTATTAAGGAGCGAGGGAGAGGCGGCAGAGAAGAAAAAAGAAAGACGACAGAGAATACTATATATATATATATATATATATATATATATATATATATATATATATATATATATATATATATATATATATATATATATATATATATATATATAACGCACTTGCTCTTGCTACTTATAAAGCCCGTAATTAAAACACTGCTCGGGTGCTTTCGGACCTGGAGCTTAAAACTCTAAAAAATTCCGAACTCGGTGTGTGTGTGTGTGTGTGTGTGTGTGTGTGTGTGTGTGTGTGTGTGCGTCCAATCTGTAGCCGTGGAACTGTGCGTGCCCGTTGTAAGGGATGAACACTGTAAGCGCAGATACTGTGGTGTCGCCGTGTGTCACGTGCGGTGAGTGCACCGACACCACACGGGGCGCCGACAAGGGATCTGTGGGCCTGCCTGAACGAGCCTGCCTGAGCCGATTACAGCGGCCACTGAGCTGCGCTGGCCTAATATCGCCGTGCCAGGTGTCGAGTGACCCGGACTGCTTCCGTGTAGGGGCCGCCTAATCGGATATATGCGAGGGCCACGACGGGGTCCGCCCCGCAAAGACGGGGCTCAAGGACAAGAGTGCAGACACAGTGCATGCTCTCGACAGTGTGACCGTGGCCAGGCTATCCTCGGGACGCATGCAACAAAACAAAATGATTCAACTACGGGCTATACCAGGGTCACTGAAGCGAGGGTGAACTAGGCACAAACGCACGAGGCACACAAATATGTTGTTGGTGGTCGTGGTGAGCTCAAGACGTGGGCAGGCAATAGAACGTGCGTCGTTGTGCGGTTCACTTTCCCGCGTCTTTGTGTAAGCTGCTTAGCGCTCGAGAACTTGCGAACTGAAGGGCTGACAGGTCTAGGCCACATGTAGCGAGACACCGCGACCCTGACGCCGGCGTCGATATAAATCTGCACGCATACAGCAATGGAAAATGCGCGAGTTCCAATTCCGTAGGCAGTTGTATCTTGCCGCTATCAGCTACAAGATATTTGCACAACGCTGCACCTTCATTCACATTTCGTCGCCATTTCGTCACGGGAAGTTCCGGCCTGACGTAACAGAGCGGCCCGTTTTTCCTGCGCGCCTCTAGCGCCCGCATTAAATGTTCCCTCTATCGGAGCGTTGGCATTCAGTTATGAATATCTCAAATGGTGCCCTATTTATGGGATTTATAAAATACGGGCACGCCGTGTATAATTTGACGCCGTACAATTCTTTGCGAAGCAATTAATCGCAAGTTAATAATGAAAAGGTTAATTAACAAGTTTTCGTCAATTAGCCATTTCAGTGGAACTTAAGTAATGGCAGAATAATTCCGCCTCGACACGTGAAGTTCTTGCGCGGAGACGACAGATGGCTTGCAGCAGGCATTTTTGTTTAAAAATCTGCATTGTCTCTAAAGATGTCCCATGTATGTATGTATGTATGTATGTATGTATGTATGTATGTATGTATGTATGTATGTGTGTGTGTTACTTGGAAGCGGAAGTAGCAGGCCGGATGTCGCACATGTACACGCGATTACCCGTCGCCAGAACTCATCGACGGAAGGGGTCCTTGGCGTCACCCACTCTGGGCTACAGACAAGAATAGGTAAAAGAGAAAATAAATATTGATAGCGCCGTGAACTCACTCTCCTGACCTCCCCTTTTGCGGAGCGTCTCGATCAGATTACCGTTATCGCTAACGGCGATGTCGGCGAAGAGCGCGCCGCGCGGGCTAGCTTCACTGTTAGAATGTGGAGGAGACAACTTGAGCACGTCCATAAGCTTCAAGACCACGCAGTTACAAAAAAAGTAAGACAGTAAGGTCGAAGGAGGGAGGAAGTAACTTTGAGGACTCTGCACACTCTGAAAGGCCACTTGACTACAAAGAGGGAGGAACGCATGGCACCCTTCCATCCGACAGTGCACGATCACCGCCGTTGAAGCAGTGCTTCTTTTTTCCCCTTCAAGTTATAAACGAAGGCATGTGAGAGAGAGAGGAATAGTGCAGAAGAGCAGAAAGGACGACCAGATACACTTCCGCCTTGCTCTACACGAGTGCAAACAGAGGGAGGAGTACTACCCAAAATTGCCTTCGCTTGTTTTTAATGCGAAGCCTGACCAATCCACGTGCCGTTTCCACTGGGCAACAGCGTCAAAGGGCTCTTGCCGGCGCAGTTCCGGCGCAGCTGCTTAGGCAGTCCGTGCTGTTTCAGTGATCAGGGAGTTCGAGTGACATCGGCCGGCGCGGATCCAGCCTTCTCTCTCTCTCTCTCTCTCTCTTTTTTTTTTGAGGGGATGGGAGGAGGAGAAGGAGGAAGGGTGACTTTGATATGGTGATTGATCGAGGATGATTATGATGATTACACGGATGCTTATGAACAATAGTATAGGGAAATTTTGGATTATGCGCAGATAGCTGCGGGCCGGCTCGTGCGCGGCGCTGAAGAACAAAAGTGAGTCGACAAGGAAGCGACGAAGACGATGCGAGGTCGTGCTGTCGGCTATCGGACCTTCTGTCGGATACGACGTGTCGCTTCTGGCGTAGGTGCGGGGTAGTGTTTACACACTGCGACCAGCAGGGACATCCCAAACACCAGAGAGACACCTAGAAAAAGACTAGCCGCAAATCGTGCATGTCCCAGTGGGCTTTCTGAAACCCAGTGTCGGCGTAGACACTTCACACTGCTGATGTGGTGGAGTACGAGAGCACCCGAATAGTCAGCCAGATGCTGCAACGTGTCGTATATGCAATCCTGCACGCACTGGGCACACCTTTAGGCGGCCAGGGCCAAAGAGCCGCCATGGCGCCTCTGGTGACCTCATTCAAGTTGCGCTCAGCAGAGTGCAAAAGTTCCTTTGCAATACCATTAATCGATTTCGTTTGCAGGAGTTTCCCTCGTTACTTTTACATCAATCGGAGCTTTCTTTACGTGAAGGTGATGGGATTGACGGCACCATCCTGACGTCATGACGCCGCTGAAGGCGTCAAGCGATGACGTCATCGAGAAATATGACGCTATGCGATGACAATACGTCACCTATAAGCACATTGACCTTTGGTGCCCTTCGTGCTGACGCCGCGACACCGGTGCCGGATTCTTGACTCGTGAACCGTAAGTTGGGTTTAATGGCGCGAAAGCGACTAAGGCTATGCTGCGCCAGTCACAGGGTGACATGATGATGGTACATAATGGTGCGATTACTGACAATGGTTTTGGTGCAAAGTGACTGTATAAGGGCCTAAAAGAGAAGCGCACTTGATGTGTGTAAAACATATATAATTCATAAAATTATGACAAATACGTGAAAGATGTCCAGTGAAGACAAAAACACATGGTAATAAAACGTTACTAGTCAGTACAGTATTAATTTTAATGCTTAAATCTTGTACAAAACATAAACCACAGAGTATAAGGTTCAAACTAGAAGAGAAGCTCAGGGGAATATGGATGCTTGAATCGATGAACAGATCGAAAAATACGATTTAGAACAGGGAATATCGCAGGATCCAACGTTTCGACCAAGTGGACTTGTCTTCGTCAGGGAGGCGACTGCCTTCTCCAGCGTTCGTTTATGTACGCCGTTGCACATTTTCCCCCGACCTCAGAATTTAAGCAATTTAAAGGAAAACCTTAGCTGAACGAAACCACCCGCACGACGCTCTTAACAAGGCATACAATGACGTGCGTAGACTAGATAGGACACCAGCACTAGAAAAAAGAGCCCCTAAAGCGCAGGCCAACCAGCCGCTAGCATTCATAACGAGATACTCCAATGCGCTTCCAAACAAATATTATTCTTCGCAAAAACTATCCAGTACTAACAAGCAACGATCGCCTTAGAAAAGCGTTTCCAGAAATACCAAGTGTCACCTATCGCCGTAATAGAAACTTAGGGACCTGTTAGTACATGCTAAAGTAAACCCTCAGCGCACCGCCTGCGTAATCACTTGCTCCCGTCCCATATGCAAGATCTGCAAGCATATTCAAAATGACCTTAAAGTTAAAAGCACGGGAAGTTACTATGTTCATCATGTAAAATCAGGTTTCGATTGCCCTAGTTCAAACGTTATTTGCATGTTGGAATGTTCACTCTGTCACAAGAAGTATATCGGCGAAACTGGGCAACCAATTAATGTTAGATTAAACGGGCACCGCGCGGACACCGCACGGAAACCGCGAATAACCCACCAAAGGCAGTGGCACAGCATTTTAATATGACAGGTCATAATTTCGACGAACTGAAACTACATACTTCAGGGGAACCTCCGCTCGCCGAGGGACAGAAAATACAGGGAATCGTATCTCATATACAAGTTCAATACTCTCCAGCCTACAGGCATAAACCTTTCAAAGGGAACCCTTAAGTCCATTAGATACGGTGGGTGGTTAACAAAGACGACAAAGAGTTAAAATATGCACAAGCTAAGTATGTTTCTTCCCGAAAGTCTACTTTCAAGTGCGGATCCCCCATCCAGTTCGACGAGAACAACGGCGTTAAGCAGTGTAGTTACATTTTTAGCAACAAGCTTTCGGTGAAATGCACTGGGGGTGCGGCGCAGGTGGTGTGGAGTGGAGAGGGGGACACACGCCACAGGAGCAACTGCTGTTCCCCCGAGCGTGTGTTCCTTTTTTCATCCTGCTTTCTAGCGCTGCGCACACATGTATTTCCAAGATATGTACAACGAGTGGATTCTTCGGAAGCTTTCGCGCTTGCAATTTATATTAGTCGCGCTAACACCTGTCACCCAACTTCCCCTACACTTACCCATGCTTTTTTTTCTTCTTTTTATTTTTGTTATTGTTCGCACGTGCTACTCTTCTCCTCGTCTCTTTCTGAGGACGGGGGAGAGTGTGCAATGACGTACATAAACGAACGCTGGAGAAGGCAGTTGCCGCCCTGACGAAGACAAGTCCACTTGTCGAAACGTTGGCTCCTGCGACATTCCCTGTTCTAAATAGTACTGTGCGATCTGTTCAGAGTATAAGGTTGTCGCGTTAAATCACGTTGAGTTTACCTACATCAAAGCGCAGGCGCTGCGCCCGCAGAAGTTCAATAAGGCGGTGTCAGGACGTCGGGACATCCCTATATAACCTCGTATATGCGTACATCCCAATAAAGCCACCATCGGAGGGACGCTAGAGCTCTGCGATTACAGGAAACTTTAAGTTAAATTAAAAGTGATTCACGCAAGTTATGCATGCATATATATATATATATATATATATATATATATATATATATATATATATATATATATATATATATATATATATATATATATATATAACACGTGCTTTAGTTTATGTGCTCCTGCCTGCAACCTTTATGTCTTTTATCTTTTTTTCTGAGATACGCGCTCTCCATGCGCACAGGTGTGCTCAAGATATCCATTTTCCATATTCTAACAGCGTATCGTGTATACGCATCACACACTTAGCCAACGTTGCCGATAAAGATGCGGGGGACTGAGACTGAGAGCCGGCCCGAGCGAAGCGGAGAAATTCGAGGGACTTAAAAAGACGCTAAAGTGAAAAAGAAAAAAAAAGGAATCTCGAATTATTAGATTAGCTTTTCACAATACCAAAAACACCAATCTTGCGGGGAGAAGACCCTCGGTAAGCTAGGAAAAGCACAAAGAGAAAATGCGGGCGGCGAGGTAGCTTATAATTTCCAGCACTACAGAACATGTCACGTCACGAATATTTGACGGCGTCCGCTAAGGCCTATACATAACAGTATATCGGTAAGAAAGACCAACATTGTGTTCCGAGGAAACCAGAGACCTAACTAACACAGGGACTTTCAAAACATTAGATGGAGATATTTCGCGAGAATACGAAAAAAAAAAAAAAAACGTCATCGGCCTTCTGACGTAATTAGGTTCAAATGTTCCGGCGCGAATTCCAAAACTAAAGTTTTGACATTCATTTGCTTGTTCATCATTGACTGCAAAAAATGTTCAAATTAACGACATTCGGGTTCTCGAATATATAATTTATCATTCTAAACCACTTCACCTTTTTCACTTTAGCGTCCATTCAAGGTGAAACGGGCGGAGTCACGGCTCCATGAACTTCGGGAGTTAGGGCCAGAAAAGTCTCCTGGTATGTGACGTCGCTTGATGTGCATCGGGAGCGGCCCCTGCTAGCCAGCGTCCGTCACTGCGTTCGCAAGTGCTGAGAAAGCGAGCATCCATCACTTGATTTGCACGGGGTCGCAACGCGCTCTTCACATTTACTCCTTGTATATGCGGCTGCCTGCGGGCCGCGTTGTAAAGCGACCAGCGTTTTAGGCAGCCCGACCTTGTATAGGGATCTCTCTGCTACGATTGCAAGATGCTCCCGCCTCATCTGTGAGACTGCCATCGGCCAAGGTCGAATCTCTTAATTGCCCGCGATCACCGCGCCGCCACTGACGACGAAATGAACCCATAGCAGCGCTGACGAATGACGAGGATTCTGAGCTTCGTGGATTTTACTGCAGCCCGCAATCGTTCCGGCCCCTATTTCTCTAGGGGCCGAAATATTAATAGAGGGAAGCGGGGGGAGTCGACACACGATGTCCTGTGAGCTGCTGGCAACGCTCAGGCATTACAGGAGGCGATGGATGCGCGTCATAGATGCTATAGAAATGAATTACCAGAGATGCTCACCGCCTTTTATTATTCCTTTTTTGGTTAGTAGCTTCGACCTTTTACGACGTCGAGCCGCCATCATATTGCGCGTTTTAATAGAGAAGTCTTTGGGACGAAATTATTTGTGACGAAAAAATTTTAGATTTGGGATGTCCGTCTCGGACCTCTTCTCCTCGTCCCCCCTCCTGTCCTTCTTTTGCGCCGGCTTTCAGAATGTCCGACGCTTAAACATTTTCTGGGGAAAATCCTTATATATGCACATTTGACACTCAGCTCAGCCTTACTAAACGAGATTACTGGTGGTCTCAGAGTTGAAAAAGGGAAGGGTATCTGTAGGGCCGTGTGGTTCGATCGTTATCCAGCATTGTAAAAAGATATCAAAAGAAATAACGGAAGAGCCCTATCTATGCGCACAAGAGGTTTGCCCTTAATCACGGGATGGCAAGGTGGTATGCACACACAGCGCGGCATGCAAGAGAGCTATATCGCCAAACTTCGACTATAATCTGCGATAGTTACTGCTGCGATTTGAACGGATATACAGCTACATGCAGTTAGAGCTTTGTTTGCGGCGCATGCCGAGCGCGTCTCTCCCAGGCTCGCTATACTCTTGTACCCACTGCAGAATAAAACGAAACGCAAAAAAAAAAAAAAAGTGCTTCGGACGCGAGATTTTTCGAGCGTGGAATTTTCCCGACTTGAGCAGAACGCTGCAAACGTACAAAGCCAAAACTGCAATTCCCACCGGTTGCAAAATGCTAATGAGTCCCTTCCATTAAAACGAAGCCGTTCGTATTACGACCGGTGAAGCATTAACGATGAGGGCGACTTTGCGCCGCAGATTTACGCGAAGCTCCGCTAAACGCAAAATAAGTGAAACGACGTCTGAAGCCGTGTTTTATATGCGCGGGACCCTGTATTCTTCAATGTATAGTGGCTCTGGCGTATACGCATATACGGCGTGCAACGCAGCATACGCTCGTTCGCTCTTGCACTTTGCCTCCGTTACTACCTTTCCGCATCAAGTATAAACAGCTCATAGTTACTAATCAATTATTAATTAACGCGCGCTAGTGGTGCCATTTCAGGTTTGCCAACTTGCTGACTTCAAAAAAAAATTATACCACAGAGCACCACGTAATATACATCTAATATTCATCCTTAGGTACGAATTATGACGGACTGTCCATAAATGTGTCACATCTATGCAACTTTAATAATAATTTCTGGGGATTTACGTTCCAAAACTAAGCTATGATTATGAGAGACGCCGTAATAGAGAACTCCGGGAATCTCGACCGCCTGGGTATACTTAAACGCGGCGCGCACTGACATCGCACAGCAGGCGGGCCTCAACGAGCTTCGCCTCCACCGAAATGCAGCAGCCGCCTTTGGTTTAGACAACTTTCTTACAAGGCATCATTACAGGAGAGGATAGGTATTAACGCATTTATGTGAGCACTTTTATTGCTTCGTCATAACTACAGCGCAACTGCACATCTATTTATTCGGAAGCCAGCCATATTCCGTGTTTGCATACATGATCGAAGAACCGAATCTCACGCTCGAATTATGTGCGCAACTCATTATCAGCTCCCTTTTTTTTTTAAATAACAGTTGTAAAAGGGTATGATTCTGTCTCCCTTGTCCCGCTTTTTGTTTCATTTCACAAGAGTACGCGTGCGCGATATCTTGCGTTCTTCATCCAATTATTCCGCAAATAAGATTTTTCCTCTCGGAGTCAGTGTCTATCGTATCCTCTTTTTGCACTGTCCCCTGTCGTCCGCACTATACTAACTTTCTACACAGATATGCCAACTTGCCGAACTAGCTATTTATGGTTATATGTATATCTGCGATGACGTAGCCCCTTCCCTCACTGCTTTGCGGTGACCCTTATCGGATGCTTTCGTTAGCAGTGATGAAAAGATAAGCTTACGACTATAACAATAACACTTCACATCCAGCTCGGTTTAACACAACACACATGCAGCGGCCGAGTCTACACTATATATCGGTGTCCTGCTCTTATTTAGAAATAGACTGACAGCAGCACACGCGGGATTCTTAACGGGTGTCCTATAAACGGATCTGCAAAAAAGGAGGTATTAAGCCTTTCTGTACATCTGCTTTTTTCGCAGTCTGCGACGTAGTTACGTGTACTAAATCTTGTAACGAATGCAACCGAACATATGTACGCATAAATAATAACCCACTGCACTCACCGCTTGACAAAAGGCCAGTGCCGAATGCGTACGCTTAAAAGGATTACGAAACGGTAGCGAGGTCGACGTTCGAGGATTTTGTTTGTTTTTCCTTTGTGCTCGCACGAATCCAGTTACTCATACCAAAACGTTTGGCTATAAATATCTTTGTTTGTATACCTCGTACTAGAACTGGGGGCAGTCGCGAGGCACCTTCAAGTACATGGGAGTTCGCCCAGCCGCAGTTCCAGTGAAAAAGAGTACGCGCACTATAGCCAAGAATGTACCTCGTCAGTCATCCTCTATGTATACATTGTAAGCTCATGAATGTTCCGTTTACTATATACCTGAAGAAAATGGCAGGTTCAGCGCATCGCTCTGAACAAAATTTCATTCATACTTTAGCAAACTTCGCGATGTTTCAAAACTCCAAATCTTGCCCCTTGCCCGCCGGATCTCTTCGCTTCTTTCTTCGAAGATGGCGTTTGCTCTCTTACATTGTGAGAATAAACACGGTTATACGACAATGGCTCGGCTGCCTGCGAGAAAGGCCTTATATATTAAAAGTAACGCGCCGCGAGGAAAACAGCAGATGGTGGCGAAAGGACAGCCGGTAATATGTCACGTAATGTTCTAGACGGCCTTCGCAAACACATGGCTGAGACAAAAAATAAAAAGGAAAACGGCAACGAGGAAAACGATCGGGGAACGTGCAGAAAAACCTGCTGTGCTTTGAGTGTATAGAGTGCGCACTTCGGAATTAGAAACGAAGTGACGATGGCCCGGAATGAGGGAAAACAGGGTTACACAAAGCAGCCAACTTTAATATATACTGATAATTGCTAGGGGTTTACGAGCCAAAAGCACGATATCATTATGAGACACGCCGTAGCTGAGGGCTCCGGGTATTTTAACCACCTGTGGTTCTGGCAAGTGACGTACAGTACACGAACCCCTACAGCACTTCCGCCTCCAATCGAAAATGCGAATGCGGCGGCCGGGATCGAACCCGCGTCCTTCGCGTCAGCAGACGAGCACCGTAACCACTGTATCGCCGTGGCGGACGCATTTAACGTGCGTTAATTGACTACAATAAACGTCAGATCGAACAGCTCGCGATGTACGCGCCTTGACTGGCGGCTGCTTGTTCCTTGCAGAGTGGAAGTCACAAATGATGGATATCTATAGAGCGGTCGCGTAGCGAGTACACAAACCTTATACTCCCGAATCATGCTTTCGCTTACATATGATAGTCACCTGTCGCTGGGCAAGCAATGCTTTTCGGCTCCGTGGTCGCGTTAGCTCCACCAAATGTAGGCACGTGACTATAAATACGAAAGGCGGACGCGCCAGAACTGGTGTCACAATAGCCGATGGGGAAACCTATCAGCCGCGGGGCAGTGTTGACGCTCTCCAACGCGTATTGCATTGATCTTGCCTGCGCATGTATACACGCGATGCTCTATACTTCCGCGACAAAATGCTATAATATATATGGGGCGCACGGGTCTGCGCATTCCATCGCGCTGAGCCCGGCTATATACGCCCCTCAGTATTACATCAGGGGAGGCGAGGTTATAAAGAAGCCACCAGGCGCGTCGAAGGAGAGGGTCCCGGAGATACGGCTCGCATCCCGGCGGGCGATTTGCGTGCAGCGCCTCCGCAGAATCTGAAATCGCGCATTCTCCCAGACAAAGCGAGAGAAAACCCGAGATTTATGGGTCGTGAGATCCTTCCGATAACGATCAGTCTTCGTCGGTAAACAATTTCGCCGTTGCCGCATTTCCGCAACAGTTAGAGGACTTTCGGATAAACATGCGTTTTTAAAGGAAGCACACTTCATTCGTTTCACTTCCAGCGCAGCTTTGGAAATACATCATGCCGAGCTTTTATTTTTACATACGCCACAACAGTCAGGGTACTATATAAGAGAGACACGCTTTATCTGCGTAGCATGAGGCTCACCCCGGTGCAGCCGTAAGGATCCGTGAGGGCAAAAAAGGACGCTATCTGGAAACATAGCATCAGCCAACCTCCCCCCCCCCCCCCCCCCCCGGGAAAAAAAAAAAACGAAAATATTAAATGTTGCACGACCATGCCGCGGCCCATCGCCGTTTCTCACTATTTATTGTGTTTAGAAATGAAATGTTCAATGGAATCAATGAATCAGTGCTATATATATTAGTGATCTGCTGAATGCAAATGTTACCATAAGCCACGTATTAATTACCGAGGGCCCAACTACAGTTTTATCACATTGCGACCCTCGTCTGCATAGTTGTATGCTGTACTGTAATATTTGGAAATAAAGAAACCGAAACTGGAGTAAGCTGAAAGACACCTTGCGCTCTGTTGTACTGAAGCGAATAATTACACGAGCGCGTCGGCGGGTGCTTGGTGACGACGTATTAACAACCCGCGCGTAGTATAGCCCTCGGCATGGCTTATAGGGGTCACTGACTCGCTCATCGCGTGAATCGAGCCGCTGGCTTGTTCGCTCGCACCGCGCTGCCTCCTCGGGCAAGAAAACTAATCAATGGTCCGCGGGCCCTTCGCCGGAGAGGTTATCCACGCACTGCGGCGGGCGCGACGATGAGTCCGGGCGCCGCGAGACTTCTTTGACAACCCTCGCCCACTTCGTCCCCACCCCCAACTACACCGTCCACTGTCCGTTGTCGTCGTATATACACGGCGCCGCCTGCTTAGCGCGCGTCATTTTTCTCCCTGCCTTTCTTCCTGCCCGGTCCTATATAGAGGCCAGGAGGATATAAATGAATCTATGGCCCTGCCCTGCAGTATATAGATACATCCTTTGCGGGGCGCAGCTCCACACAGGCGGCTGAGCATCGTAAGTAGGGCAAAACAGCCCATCACTCATGGCCCAGCGGCGCTCGATCCGCAGTCTTGCAGTCCGTTTTGGGCCCCGAGGGAACGGTCCGCGCTCGACACGCGCTTCTCTTGTACCTACATCGATTCGACTCGACACTTCGCTTTCTAAATGCTCCAGACGTCTTTCCAAGGCCTTCCATTTTGACGCTGTGCCTCTCCATCACCTCTCGAAAATCTTGTATTGCGGTGGCGCACCATGCGAGATCAAAATTAAACATAACGTAGCAGGGATATAAGGTCAATGATTTCTGGATGCGCAGTGCTTACGAAATGAAACGCGTCAATTTAGAGGGATAAGTATAGTACACGTATACTTTCCGCCGTCTTCAGTGTGTGTCCCATAGTATTAATATTGGCTCTTCCCCTTGCATCAAAGTTCCCACGTGTTTTGTCGCCATGGTTAATAGCGCCATGATTAGGCTATATGCCAAACAATTGTACCTATCAGCTGTTATAATCCTAGTGTTTACGTTAGTCAAGGGCGAAGGAGTATAGGGCGCCGACCAAACAGAAAATTTTGAAACAAGACGTCTTGGCTCCCGTGCGGGTGCCGGAGTGTCTTGCTGTTTAAAAATTGTTTTTTTTTTTATTTGACCAGTGTGTTCCCGCCCAGACGAATTTTCGTCGAACCTTTGATTTCAGTATGTGCATGTGCCGCGTTTTATTCTGTGAACACCGTGCATGTCACTGTTGCTAAACGTATAGTGATGAATATCTTAAATAAAAGCGCGGGGGGGGGGGGGGGGACGCACTCGCAGTAAACCAACAAATTAAAAACTTATCTATCGATTGTATAACTGTTGGTTCTGCTTTGTGTATATAGAAATATAACTTGACCATTTATTAGTGTACTTGTTACGAGTAACCGTTTTAGTAAGCTCTTCCCATTTCGCTTTATTAATTTATTTTCTAGTGTATTAACATAGGAGGCACCGCCTGCGGTTTGTAACCTTAGGACCTCTTCCTGTATAATAACCTGCATTGCATTGCTTTTTTACACGAAATAAACATTGATTGATTGATCTATTCATTGAGAAATCGCCCAATTGAACTCGAATTCACTGACATCACGGGGCAATACGTGTTATACCAAACGTACCTAACGGGGAGGCGAGCAACGTTTGATAAGAGAGCGTTCACCACATGATTTCGCGCGCGAATAAAGTTGAGCGGATGAACTGTGCCTGTCAAGGCAGAATTGACCACTTGCTTACCAATCCCGAATGCCCGATTATTCAGTTCTCAAGTAGAACCAACACACCAGCACGAAATAATATTCGGTATTCCGTGGCAAGATGTATTCAGGAAACCGGCCATAATCAGTTTCCTTCAAAACACTGGTCTCAAAGGAACCGCGTGATTAGCTTTGCGTGCGGCATATTTCTTGAAGGTGTGGTACAGAAAAACTTGCCTACAGACTTCATTTAAGGTAACTGTGCCATAGGAGTATACAGGCTACAGAGCCCTAGGGATACAGGGTACAGATAGCAGCAGCATGAGAATAAAGTGTACGCAAGTTACCGTCGTTGATCCATCCCCCTTCTTTCCTTATTCCATTAATTGCGAAGATCTCGTCCATGCCTCTGGGCCGCATGAAAAGGTTTACTCTTCAGCAGCCAGCTCGTAATAAGATCACGTGGTACGTCATGCCTTCTGGCAAAAAGAGTGTTCCACACTCGCCGCCACAGCTACGGCTGGTGCTAGCTAACACTCCCAGGATTACACGCACACAAATATCCAATAAAGTGGATATGACCTACTGCCAAAGCACCTGAAGCATTATCCGAAGTTCGTAGGTTCGGCCCCTACCAACAGTAGGTGTGTCTTTCCGTCCCCTTTAATTCATTTCCATTTTTATTTCATAGTTACTACGCTACAGCTAAAAAACTACAATTAATCGCCCCTATGCCTTCCTTCCCTATTGGAAAACCCAGCGCCACTGGGAGCCAGCGACCAGCGCCATGCCGGATTATGGGCCCAGTGTGACGCTGTGTACTGGCACGCTGGCGTGCCACGGCATACTGGGAGGCGCGGGTTAGTGGCACGCAAAACCGCTTTAGAGCAAAAAAAAAAACGTGGTGCTTCCCTGCCATGCATGCTAAATAATATACAAATATAGAAAAAGCGAGAGGACGCATTATAACAAAAAAAAAGAAAGCACTAAAAAGGGAAAAAAAAAGCTTCCTGGACCAGGATTCGAACGTGGAACCTCTGCATCGCCAAACCAGCGCACTACCACTACACCACGCAAAACACATGAAGAACCCCGTAAACAGGTTAGTCAGCAGTGTGACCTGCCGTCAGACTTGTAGTTTGCAGTGACATGCAAGACGAACCCGCTTTTTATGCGCAGTTGAAGCTCACACGTTAGTCAGACAAATGAAACATGCCGCCGATGACTCATTACATTCGAATAATGGCGACAGCAGTCAGTATATTATACAATTCATAACTAATACTAAAAAAATATAAGTGGACCGACGGGCAGGGACTATCGGCTGTTATGGCCGTGCTCGATAGCCTTTTCTTGCTCTTACGAATAGTCGCATGTATGTAGATGCGTTTTGTGTAGACTATAATGCCGCTCGATAATTGAACGTGTACTTCAAGTGGCACTTAGCAGTTTTCTCGCTCAAACGGTGATAATTCAGAACAGCGGCAGTACCAGTGTCCGACATACACAGGTTCATCGAAGTTCACAACTGTTGATCGCTTCGCAAAAAGCAAGCGCAGTGCAGTGGGAAACCTCTCATCATCTTTGTTCAATAAGCCGTACTGATCGACAGATATGTGTGATTGCATTTGAGTCAGAGAAGAGTGCGGCAGCAACTTTCCGTGACATATAGTGCTTGCCCAAAGCGCGTCGCTTCGATGCTCACCGCTTCATCTTCAAGCACCGCGAAGAAATAAAAATCATCTGTTCAGGTTAACCGATGCCAAGGCTGTACTGAGCAGTAACTTTGATTCGTCGTAGTGGCGTATTCTTAAGGCTTGGAGTGCCGTTCGCGTGTAGACGCACTCGGCCGGTACGCTATGCCCAAGCTTCACTGAGAGCATACTGGGACAGACCGATCGGGGCTCGGCGGCTTGAGAAAGCTAAAATTATTGTATATTAGCTGAAGAAATTTTCTCATGTGACTCTTTTTGGAGGATCTAAAGTAATTCAAGGTGCAGCAATTTGCCAGAAGTGCATTTGCAGCGTGGTGATACCGATCGGTGTTCTTTTCTTCTTTTTTTTTCTGCGTGAGTTGGGATCGACGCTTTAAGAGCGTCATTAAATTGCGCGGCGATGTAAAATTTTAGTGTTATTTGCACCGACACCTCCACACATGTGAACACTACAGCAGAACTATTACCAGAGTGGTTCACAGACGTGACAATGCGTGTCTAAGCTAAGTGCGGGGAAAAATGCACAAATGTAAACATTCACAGCTGCTAGCGCTTAGTTCGCGCGGACGCCGTACGCCGCGAATTGCTGCACACCGTAGCTCGCAGCGATGAAGTGCGGCCAAAGCGTAAATGTTCGCAGAGTCCTCACACCTAGTGAAACCAACTAATACTGGCCCCAGTGCAGAGCGTGCGCCTGTGAAACCAGTGCCAGCGTCTCTTGGGCTGCTTCCAGTGTGCTCCGCACTTGTGCCAGCGCGGAGCCTCCCAGTGTACAGCGCTTTCCAGCGAGCCTCTCACTGGTGCCAGTGACATTCCAGCTATGCCAGCTTGTCCCAGTACAACGACAGCGCACACCAGTGCAAGCCAGCGCTGCCAGCGTCCCAGTGTGTACTGCCCAGTGAAATATCATCGTTCTCAGCGCGTTTCCAGTGCTCCCAGTACGGAAAACGTACTGGAAATGCACTGGGGGCACTGGTTTTTGCAATAGGGTTGGCTTCATTGTCTGTTGTCCTTATCAGGTTGTGTCTAACAGAGAAATGAACCGTTCTTTCCTTACATAAAAGTAAACATACATAAGGTCCGAATTCATAACACACTTATTTCGTTATTGAGTTTTCCCACTGGCCGCTTCCCCTTCGGGAATGACTGGCGTCGAGATCGGCTGAAATTCTCTCTTACATACAATTCTAGCACAAGGTCCTTCTACATGAATACAAGCCCAGGCCAGGTAGCTAATCGTCGCCTCCGTACTTCGAAAGGAAGGAAAGCTACGAAACGTCAGCAGCAGCCACAGTGATAGTGATTATCACCGTCGTCATCATTCGCAACTGCGATGAGACAGCAACATCAACGACGCACACAACGACAACTTGGAGGACGGAAACAGCTCAGGACAGCCTCTGACGGCCCACTTCTTGAAGCCAGGTGAGAGTAGTCTCCCCCTCACCCCATGGGCACGCTTCAGCTCGAACGTGCCGGCGCATGCGCAAACGTTACATGCGGTGCTCGCGAAAACGAGCCGCATGAGGGGAGACGTGCGCTAGGCTTTTCAGTATTCCTCTGTAAAGCACATGACTTCCTCATTTACTAATTTATGTTGTCTTTATTTTCCCATACAAAAGAAAAACAAAAGAAGAAAAGGGGGAGGGGACCACAGACTAAAAGCTACAAAACTGCAGCTTCAGTGCGCCTGAGGCCCAACAGAATACATTCATACGACATACATGGCAGACAAACAAAAGCGCAGTCAACAAGGAAAATTTATAAAACTATACGTGCAGGCTTAAGGTCACATTAAAAAAAAAACTATAGAACTATGCGTGTTGCAACAAAAATGAAATACTCCACAGGTATAACATAAACAAAAACGAGAAGCCTATGCACTGCACCTGACAAAATATTTTTATGTTCTTAAAGTGTTACAGTGAGTATGCGACTATCATCCGTTTCATGTGTGTTCCACCACACTTTTTGCTACGCTGCTCGGATGGCGGGGCCGGTCTCTCCTCAGCTTTCCATGCCTCCATGAAACGACAACGTTTTGATGTACGATCGGTCCACCCGTACAATGTAACAGCACACGCTTCTGGTCACTTTCTCATCGCCAGCACGCTCCTCATCCTCACGCGATCGTTTTCGAGAATCGATCACTTTGTACGCCGTGCCGCGCTGAGGTGCGCCGATTGTTCAGTTCGCGGACGTCAACTGTTGGCGCCGCGGCGCCTACACGCGGGTAGGGAACCTGCTGACGCGCTTTGCTCGCTGCAGCTGGCTGAACTAGTCAGACACATCAACGGTGAGCTATGCGCTTTCACGACAGGGAGTAAATAATTAGTTTTGTTTAGCTCGTAACTTAAATGTTTATGCCGTTAACAGAAAGCCGTGGGATGTGTCGGAATTCAAACTTAAAGGAACAAGGACAATCACAGTGAAAAAGCATGCGTGCTACCGTGATTTCGCATAGCCCTCGCAACAGCTCGATAACATAAATCAGTGCCCACGCGCAGCCGTTTGAAGCCCTTGAAAAATGTCACGTTCCTTTCCAGTTCGATAATCCCCTAGTTCCTCACTTTCCTTGCCTCCCTCCCCCTCTTCTCTTCCCCCATTATTCTGCCCGTTGTTGCATGCAAACCATAAAATAACTTGGCAAAGCAGCGCAGCCCGGCTACTGACACTGCACGGTGCACCACTGGACGGAAGTATTTGGAGTAGCACGTGGCCTTTTGTAAACTTCATTTACATCTCATTCAGGGGAATTGAGATGTAGTTTGCGCGCTCTACTTCGAGTGAAATGGAAATGAGCGTGCGAGCGGCCAAGCGGGAGTGTGCACACACTCCGACCGTTGATGTTATACAAGTAGCACTTCTGATTTCTCTTTATCGCCCAGTCGTACTCGGCTCGGTCCCAGTCGCAAATTGAAGGTTGTGAATTCTGTGTGTGCCGTAGAAAAATGTAAGAGGAAAATGCAGCGGTGTGATCGAGTACTTTCGGAGTTCTGCGCTGTCACTCTGTTTATGCGCTTCGGCCCGAAATATATTGCCTTAAATTTCACACCCAACGAGGCAATCATCTGCAAGGTATACTTCCCCGACGTTGACGCTTTCATTCTGCGCGGATCGATAATCATCAGGCTCTCTCTCGTGCGAGAGCACAAACGTCTTTTTACGAATACATCTTTACTTCGGTAGGTGCTGCGTATTTTCGTCGAATCATGGTCCAAGTAGGGTCATGATTATGTATATGGTCATGGTCCAGGCAGGCAGGGCCATGTACGTACGTACGTACGTACGTGCGTGCGTGCGTGCGTGCGTGCGTATGTATGTATGTATGTATGTATGTATGTATGTATGTATGTATGTATGTATGTATGTATGTATGTATGTATGTATGTATGTATGTATGTGCGCAACAGCATATTACAAAAGAAAGAGGCCGACACTGAATCGAGTAAGCGAGTGCCACGTGCCACGAAGTTAAACGATGCCAGATGTTCATGAGGGCCCGTGAAACGATGTTGTGCATTGTGTTACCTTCAAGTGGCAACGGTATTGCTTGCCTGCAATATGGGGGGTGGGAATGAGCTGGAATCCTGGAACACGTAATGTATTGGTCGTTAGTTCGAATGAAGTGTCGAGTTGCGTCTTTTCCTGTCTTTTGAACTTTTTCGTGGAGAATAAATGGGATACGAGCGACGAGCACACAGCAGAGGACACCAAAACACCCAAGGGAGCGATCCGAAAAACCACTGCTACTCTAAACCAAGAAGCCGCGATCCTCAGGTGTATGCGCCAAGCAGTGCTCCAAGCTTCAAAACCTGCAGCTTTTGAAACGCTGAAAAATGCAATAAGCCGCGTGCACCCGCATGGCCAGGGAGGAAGAGTGGGTAAAGGTGCTGCGCAAAGCTCTCGCCTCGTGTCTGAGGGGCTTTTGCACTCGCCAAGCGCGCTCGTGTGCGGCTGCGCTGCCTGTTGCTCAATAGCGCGGGAAGGACGGGATGCGACTCCCCGCACAGATCGTCGCAGCCGCGCGTCGCTCACAGCACACGTTCGACGGCAAGGTCGCGGCCGATCTGATCGAATGCGCACTCCGTTCCGGCAGCTGCGATGACGCCCGTATAGATGACTGTTGCCCCGGGCGCGGCGGCGCTTTCCGCACTCGGTAGTGACAAGTTGACTCTTGAGAAGGTTGCTGAACGCGCGAATGAAGACAGCGCGAGGGAAAAAAAAAAAAGGACAGAACAAAAAGAAGAGGGACTTCTGAGAATGAAAGCAGGGGAACACCATCGAGCTTAGACACGCGAGAAGCTTCCGACCGTGCCAGCGTTCCGACACGGCGGCATCCTTCCAGAGAGAGCAGAGCGCTAGGAACAATACCGCCCGTCCTTAACTACGCAACCACAAGTTTCAGACACTATTCACTTTTTGTAGGGCAGATTCGATGACATAGTACGCGTTTATTCAAAACACTTAGTAGTGAAACCTAATAGCGAACAAGCTACGGCTCCGAACAAACACGCAGAAGCTGTAGAGTCGCGGCGCATTTGTGTAGGGCTCCTTAATACACCGTGGCAGCTGATGGTCGCTGTTTCAACGAAAATGCGTGCAGGTGCATCGGCAAAGAAAGCACAAGTACAGTCGCATCGTCGACCACAGGGTAAATCGCTGTGTTATTATTTTTTTACTTGCGATTTAAAATATGCCAAGTTTGAAATGATACTGGTTTCTGGACACTCTGGCAAGCTTTTAGGGCATCGCCACGGTGATCCTGTAATTCTCACGTTACCATCGTCGACGTATGTCACAGCGGCGCCGTTCACAAAACTGGTCACTTCAAATAACTGACCACACGTGCAGCTAGATATTCCTTGGAACAATCCACGCTATTCCACTCGAAGATGAGCAGACAGCGACTACGCTACCTAGTTCACCCCAATGAACATTTGGCGAGCGAGGCCTGATCTAGCTTTGCCGCCTTGCTGCCTTTGTTGCAATGGCATTGAGCGTATATATATATATATATATATATATATATATATATATATATATATATATATATATATATATATATATATATATATATATATATTTTTTCTCTGTTTTTTCTTTAATGTAACAGTTTCATTAGGAAAAAAAATTGTCAAAAGTCCCCTTCCGAAAGATTGGCTTGACAACGATTCAACTTTTGGTGGTATACTGACCTTTGGTAGTACTCAAAGAGGTTTAAAATAAAAAAATTCTGGAGTGGAGATTTTGTGCTAAAGGTGAAGCCGGCGGGCGCCATCTTAATCAGGGAATCGATTAACAGCATCCAAATAGCACAAAATAAAAAGCGTTTTCCTCACGCTTCTTAACCCCTTTAAAGCGGTCAGCTTTGCTAGACAGACACTGCTTGATGAGCCTCTTTGTACTACGGGTGCTGGGGTGAAACTTGACCATCGCGAAAATTTGTGTGCAATATCGTGGCATTGACACTCGGTCAATGGTACTTTATTGATCCAAAGCAACACGCTTTTACATTACAATTAGTCTAGAGTTTAGCAGATCAAGAACGCTTGAAATGATACTGGTTTCTGGACACTCTGGAAAGCTTTTAGGGCTGAACCATATAGGCAAACGCCGGCTTTACCCGTCGCAGTAAGGTTCAGCGGGCGTTGCCACTCCAGCATTTTTTAAACCTCCTTGGTAGTACTGTAGTTGGTTTCAGCCACAGCTGCTTTCGCGATGCCGCGTGCAATTTTCTACTCCAAGAAAAATTAAGTGCATGTTCATATTCAACTATTTCGTTTCTATTCTGCGTTCACAAATGTTATACATAATTACCATGCTGAGAAACATCGCTTAACAGAACTTATTTCGTTACGATGACAGTTTCCTATAGTGTGCTTCGAGATTTCTTTTTCTTTTCTTTTTTTTCCCTCTATGCCATTATATCGCTCGATTCATGGGAGAGATGGGCTTGCACCTGTTCACTGAGAAACCAGCCAACCAACGCGCTCGAAATCACGCGGATTGCTCACTGGACCGTCGAATGCGCCCTCTACGCGTAAGCTGCCGCTCGCGGTAATATTATTACTCATATATCGTTCAAATGTGGCTGTCACAATCTATCCTGCCACGGCCTGAGCGCACTCGCGATATGTTCCAGTTGCCCCGCCACGGTGGTCTAGTGGCTAAGGTACTCGGCTGCTGATCCGAGGGTCGCGGGATCGAATCCCGGCCGCGGCGGCTGCATTTCGATGGACGCGAAATGTTGAGGCCCGTGTGCTGTGCGATGTCAGTGCACGTTAAAGAACCCCACGGTGGCCGAAATTTCCGGAGCCCTCCACTACGGCGTCTCTCATAATCAGAACTGGTTTTGGGACGTAAAACCCCACAAAACAACGATATGTTCCAGTCGTAACCGCCGCTCACTTGGACAAGCATCGGTGGCAGTAACTACCGTCCTGCATGCAGATACACTTTTCTGAACTCTCTACCTTTTCAAGGGTCACCATAAAGTTCAAAAGGATGAACAACGGGGCATTGGAAACACCAGAGAAGGAACTGCTTCCGAGCACTGTTCCAAATGTAAGGTCGTACACAACTCAAGGCAGGACTCCACGCGAATACGTTAGCATTCGGACGAGAAGGGAAACAAATAAACCGGACCCGATGTTGCCAAAAATGGATCCAACTTCAATGTAGAGGAAAGATCGTTGTGAACGAAGGCGGAGGACCGAAAACATGGGCCGAGCTGACAGATGAGGTATATACTGAGGTAGGCGCAGGAGAACGGCCCCTCCTAGAGGGATACACGTATAGGGGCGACACGTTCGAAAAGTTGGTGCGTGGTACTTGGTAAAGGAATGTCGGCAACGAAAAGTACAGCAGGGAAAAGAAAAAAAAATCTTGAAGCGCGAAACAGAGAAAGGAAGTGAAGAGTGCTGAATTAACAAGTGACATTATTGCGAAGAAAGAAAAATAAAAATAACGCGCCCACACGGACGAAACGGAGAATGCGTGAGAGCACAACGAGTAGTTTGAAAGCACCCTTTATCTGAACGCGTCCATCTTTATCCAAAAAAAAAAAAAACAGAGGCTGGCTATCCAAACCTGGCTATCCAAAAAACAGAGGCAACATCAGGCTGGCTTTCCATTCAGCACAACACCCCGATTTTATAGTGCTGCGTAAAGGCCTGTACACATTTATTTACATAGCAAGACATGGACAAGACAAATGCATGTCCTTAGTATTCGAACCATTAGATCACGCCTGGCTTATTCCGAGTCTCGTGATATTGCACCTCTGCGTGCGTGTGCCAATTCGAGCAGCATTTCTTTACAGTTCGCTGCCCATAGACGGGACATATATTCGAACGTTTGCATTATATTCGGGGACTATTTTTAGCTCATTTGATGCTGACAAGCTTCTTTTATTATTTTTTTTTTACAACTGCCTCTATGTCTCTGACGAAAAAATTCCGCATGTCTCTGAGTTGCTCCTCATTGATCAGGTACGTTTGATAGGTCATCAAATTATATCTTTTCTGGCAGTCTTTTTCATCAGTTCTTTCTTGATTAGGCATTTTGTGGTTTGACAGAGCTTGCTTACTTCTTGTAACAGTGACTGCCTCACAGGGTAGTCAGCCGGCCTAAGCACTACGTAACCTCGCTGTCTTTCCGTTTATTCCTTCCCTCAACTGCTGCATGGGAAATAGTCTTCGTACCCCCTATGTACCCCCTATGTGGTCGCTTCTTGTCTTAAGGCATTGTATTTCTTCTCAGGGGCGATCTTTCTCTCTTTTTTTTTCCAGAAAAAAAAAAGAGAAAGAAACGCAGGTTGGATCCCGGTCGCGGCGGTCGCATTTTCGATGGAGGTTTTAAAATGCCAGAGGCCCATGTAATGTGCATTGTCAGTTCGCGTTAAAGAGCTGGTAAAAACTTCCGGAGCCCTCTGTTTCGGCTTTTTTGTCCTTTCCTTCGTGCCGTTTCTTCATTCACTCCAGCCCCCCTGCCCTTCCCTTCCCGGACGCTAAGACTTGCTCCAGAGATGAGCTGCAGAAAACAGCACACATTCCTTACCCGAACCACAGACAAACACACAACGAACTTTACTGAATCCTGAGGAGCTACTGTTAGGACTCCCTCGCCATTGTAACCACAGTTATTGTCATTATACTGTTATTATTCCGTATCCGAAAAAAAAAAAAAAGGAAGTAAGCTTTCGCAAATACATGAAAAACGCTACTACTGTCTTACGACGATTTACTTAATTTGCTTGACGCGTAGGTATGAGCAACCCTTGGCATGCCACCAACAGGCAGACCGAAAATGGCAGATCTGAAGAAAGGTGCATTTTTATCAACCTTATCAACCATTGTCCTTCCATTTAGCCGGGACTGCTTCTCTGTTGTCACTGCTGCCGTCATTTCTTCTATTACTCTGATCGTCATATTGTTGTTGCTGTTGTTTACCATCTTAACGGAGAGCTTGCGCTCTTAAAAGCGGACCTGCCACACCCTTACAGGGCGAGCGAAAAGAAAATCGCAAAGAGAATATTTAAAAAGAAAAAAAATACTATAACAGGCATTCTGAGAGCACGAACACACAGTTCAGCACTGTTGGTACGCGAGTAAAGCATCCTTACTTTTTTTTTTTTTACGTTGCATAGATGACATCAAAACTTTAAATCCTCCTCGCCTCTGTCATCGCCTCGCAGTAGCGCGTCAGGGCCAGCCGAAAAGGAGCTGCCGAACATCAACTCTATAACCTCAAAGGCACTGAAAACCACAGCAACGCATTGCATTCTGTACGAAGATTGCCGCATACATGGCCGTATATCGAGCTACAGACGACGTATAACAAAGCGCCTACTTTCATATCCAAGCGCTTTACAGGAGCGCTTTCTCTCATCCAACGATATGCTTCGCGGAAGACCGTGAGGCTCCCGCGGGGTGGCGTCCTGTACAGTAAAAATATATGACATTCTTCGTTCGCGTATGACGATCACCGTACAGTGATTCTCTCTTCGACGTTCCCTTATAAAATGCACGACTCTCATCCGAGGAAGTTTGCCGAAATGAAAGTTCTTAAATAACGCGAGCAGACTCATTCGCCGCGAGAGAATCTGCGCTATAAATCGCCATGAAGAAAGCACACTACATACGCAAATAACGTGGCTCCAGCGCCACTTACAAACAACACACGGCCTGGCTTAATCATGCATATGGTAATAAGCGCAGCGTCGTCGCATTTTGCACCGCTTCGCACTATCCTCACAGTGAGCTCGCGATTAAACGCTTCCGTCGAAGCACTTGTATTTACCCGGTAACGTTGCTTGAAATTTTCAGCAGCGGCGGTAAGCAGGCTGCAGCAGCTTTCACAAACTCGCCCTTAAGTCCTATAGCTTTCTTGGAATCCCCGACGGCAGCTCTCCCGCGGCCGTATGCGAATTCATTAGCATTATAAAGTCTCTCTTTGTGTGCGTATTCACGCTGTGATAGCTCTAAAAAAAAATCTGTATAGAGTTACATTTCGTCTTCTCTTCTGTTTCGTTTGGTTTTGTTTTGGCGCCGCCACGCGAGTCCTTGAAATACATCTGCTTCTTCTTTTTGCCCGAAACGCCGAATAAATTTGCGGGGCCCTTTCACAGCACTCACGCAAGACAAGCGACAGAGCTGTTCGGTTAAGTTGGAGCGTCAACAAAGGCTTCAGACGTCGCAACTCGTGTGCTAAGTCCACAAAGCCCGCCGACGGGAGGAGTTTGCCCTCATTTCTCATTCCCTGAATTAGGGATGCTGCCGCACTTACGACGATCGATACTGGCATTTATTTTTTCTTCTATTCGCCCCGCTTTCCTTCTCGATTCAAGAGCAGTCCGAAAAGTTTGGTCTCGGCGTGAAACTTGGCAGAAGATGGATGGAGTTTCAGTGCAACAGCCAATGTTTGTGAGAGAAGTGTAACGGATGAAAATGCGCGTCTCGTATCACCGCGCCTATAATGCGTGTCTTGATTTGTTTCCTTTCTTCATTTGCCTGATTAGCGCGGTAAGCCTGCGCAGCCGGTACAGCCGTTCTTGACGATGTGACTCGCGGTACCGCATACTATAATGTGACCTGCGTAGAATGTGTTAACAGGTCGCATTCAAGGATGCTTTCACTTGCACGAGATGCCCTGTCGCGAGCGCCGCGTACGTGTTCGACCGTCTACGGGCCGCAGAGATATGGCGCGGCGCCAGCTGTGCTAAGACAGGGGATCATAAACGTTATCGGTCGCATGTCGACGCATCCGACGATAACCTCGCGAAAGTATCGAGGAAAGTATCGTCCAAAGTGATCGCCCGAGAATAACGCCCTTGCGCAACCGATTCGGCCAGCGGCCGCAATGACAGCGCGTCGTACAAATTCGTGCACAGAGATCTTCGGTCGTATACATAACGCACTATACATGCATGTTCTCCAACGGCCGTCCGTTTTCGCTGATACCTTGCCAACATCTCGATTGGATGACCTGCTCTCAGGGAATTTAACAGCGTTTGGGTATGTTCCGGATATGCATACTGGTAAGCTACATCGCATCGGCTAGAGTTGTTCTTGCGGCCTCAGCACATGAACTACGTTGCTGTTCTCCCTTTATATCCCGGAGAGATTTTAGGATAACCATTATACATAACGCAACCTATCTTCCCAGATTTCCACACACATACACACACACACAAAATGGATATGTCTCAGGTCCTGTGTCCTTTCTTGTCTCGTCCTTTTGCGCTGTTTTATCATCATGTTTGCTATTTGACTACTCATATGACCCTTATATTCATCAGTACATGCCACCACCCGGTATTTTTTTCTTCAGTTGTGCACTGAATGAAGAAAACAGAAAAGAAAAAAAAAAGGGGGGGGGGGGGGGGGGGAGGTAGACGAAAGTGAGTGCGACGGCACAGCCTCGTCGTCAATGGTGTGCAACGATACCGGTCTTACGGTACCTCGGTATCTCCGTAAAGGAGCACAAAGCATTCTCCTCCGACGAGTCATTCGCAGTTTATTCGCAGATGTCAAAGCGTATGTTGCTTGCCTGCGGCGCGCTCCTATACGACGTCTAAATCAGCGTACGCGGCACACTGCGCCTATACGCGGCACTCAGAAAGAAGAAAAGAAAGAAAAGGAAATGACAATAAACCTATCTGACATCTCAACGCAGTGCTTCTCCTCCCGTTGTGCTTTACGCCCGGGTGACCACCAAAAAAAGCGGCAGAAACCAGCCGCGCGGAAGCACTAAACTGGCTGTTTGAATCGACTGACAGCGCGCTCGAAGGCTTTCGAGATGCCTGCACTCGCAGATCTCTACACGACAGTCAGTGTACGAGCAAACTACAACTGCTGCAGTCTCGTTCAGGGACGCACTCGTCCCAGCGCCTCGGATCGCTGTTTTAGAGACTCGTGCAACGCGCGGCGCGCCAGGGCGTTAAATAGGCCCCTCGAGAACAGGAACGAAAGGTGACTGTGATCTCGCGGCTTCCTCGCGGGACTCTTTTGTCTTTTTATGTATACGTCTCACGGCGTTCCTTTGCAGCGTGCGTTTACGCGAACGCCCACATCGATCACCGGTTGCCGTCGCAGTCTTTCATCCGCTAATACATTTACAAACAATGTCTGGCTTTTCGTCGTCTCTGCACAACGGGAGAAGTGATCCCGGCCGAATGAACGCGGTTCCTAATGATTTCTGTCAACACGCTTCGTGCAATGCATTGCAACTACATTGACGGGAACGAACAAGCACTACAGAGCCATGACAATGTGTAGCGAATCTCTCGCCCTGTCTTCCTTATAGAGCATACGGATCACTGAAGCCGTCTCCCCACCGTTGTATCACCGTTGTGTGTGTGATATATATATATATATATATATATATATATATATATATATATATATATATATATATATATATATATATATATATATATTTCTTTCTCGACTCTCGTAAACGTCAGCAATGAAGACTATATATATATATACCGTCACACATCTTTTCCTTTCTTTGTTTTCTTTTGTTGTTGTTGTTTTAGTAAGCACCAGGAAATAAAAATCTCGCGGGATCGAATCCCGGCCGCAGCGGCTGCATTTCGATGGAGGCGAGATGTTGAGGCCCAAGTACTGTGCGATGTCCGCGCGCGTTAAAGAACCCCAGGTGGTCGAAATTTCCGGAGCCCTCCACTACGGCCTCTCTCATAATCATAGCGTGGCTTTTGGGACGTAAAACCCCAGTAATCAATCAGGAGATAGAAATCATTACACAAGCCGGCTGCACATGCAAAGCTGACTGCGCGCGCTGGTGAAAACACGCCGCCGCGGTAGTGACAGTATCTGTGATGGCAAACACACCTCATGCAGTGATTTGTCGAGCGCCGGCAAAAAAAAAAAAAAAAAAAAAAAATCAATAAAGAGCCTATCTCTATCTCTCTCTCTCTGTCGAGCGCAATTTTTCATTTCATTCTCTTTTTCTTTTATTTATTATAAGGAGTGGAATGTGATTGTAAATGTTGACAGCGGTGACCGCTTCTTGGCTGAATGTGCCAAAGTTTGAGTGCTTTTGTTTTCATTATTTCGTGGAGCGACTTGCTTGCAATTCTCGCTGAGTAAGCATCAACTTGCCTCATGTTTGTGTTTTATACTGATAAGTTTGCAGCTTAATCTGCAGTAGTAGTAGTAGTAGTAGTAGTAGTAGTAGTAGTAGTAGTAGTCTTATCGTGAAACCATGAGATGATTATGGGGCACGCGCGGTGCACTTAGGGCAAAAATTGAAACCTGTACTTGTTTAAAATGCGCATTAATAGAGCTAAGCAACACGGGCACTTCTGCATTTTGCCGTTGTCGGGTTTAACTGATGACTTGCGCTCATCCCGAACAAAATTAAAACACCGCAGTGGCGAACGTGCCAAATGTCCAATACGCAATTTGCACATGCCGTCCGCCCCATCAGCTGCAGCTGTTTCTTTTTATGCATTTAAAGAAAACGGAGACAAAGAAAGGTAAGCGCCCAAGTAACGACGTTCTCAAAGCGAAGCCGTTTATTGCGCGGTATCGCGGCCGGAAAGCTTAAAACGAGGCGCCAAAATATCCTTATGCCAGCCATAAAAAGACGCGCCCGCCAACTTGTTTGTGGCGACTTATATCGGTGATAGTTGTTGCGCATTTGCCAGATCCCGTTCTTGAATGCCTCGACTTACGATGAGTTCTCAATGATGACCCATACGACTGCCAAGCTTAGAGAAAGCATTCCACGCGCCGTAACGTCGATTCTGGCAGATGGTGCGTGGCGGGGATGTTTTTGAGCTTGCAGAGAATAGCCGCAACTTTCCATGAATTTTTGGTTGCTTGATTGATTTAGCGACGGCTCGTCCATTGCTTTGATCGCAAATACATCAATGTGGTGCGATAGGCTAATATTACGCTTCGATCTGAAAAGCGACACACATGCACGCACGCACTCGCCCGGCACATCAGAGAAGGGAAAGAAACCAACAGAAATGTACAGCAGCATCACAGGAAAATTGAAGAAAGTCGTGTACGTGTTGAGCTTTTTATTGATAGCCTTTCGTCCTTTATGAGGCTGGTCACGCCATGTTTGTCGCTGGTTTCAAAGTCGAGTCGCGTGCGACTCGAAGTCACCGGTCCAGCGTTTTATTACTTTTCCTCGTCGTCCGCAATTTTCAGGGAAAATGCAATTCGCATACGTGTACGCTTGCGCACTATATCGCCTCATTCCTTACCCGCTGGTTAGCTGTGACAACGACGATTACAAGAGCGATCAATTACAAACAGCGGTGTCGTCAGTGTCGATTTGATGATTCAGCGGCGAGGGACGGAGACAGCGCTCTGCGCAAGACAGCCGGGCATCGCGCGTTGAGAAACCGAAACCAGACGGGCGACTGAAGCAGACGAAATGTTTACGCCCACCGCAAGCCACCGCAAGCACGAACGATTCCTCCCGTTCTTGCGTTGCGTGTGCGTGCGTGTTGCTTTTTATTTTCTCAAAGCACACGGACGCACATGCACGTAAGTACGTACACCCACTAGCGAACTCGAGAAACAGTTTAAAACAAGCGGCACTCTCCCCTGAAGGCGTAATAAGATTGCGGAGAGCCCCGTCTCTGACACCGCGTGCGCAGCAGCTGTCAACCGCTAAATGTGCAGCAGCAGCTGCGTGAGGGCACACGACGCACAGCAACAGGAGCGAGGGAAACTGGCGCGAACAGCACATAGGCATGCAGTGCAAATGCAAGAAGAAGAAACGAAGAAAAAAAAAAGAGAGCAAAGCAAAAACACTGCACAGAGCACGTCTTGCAGCGCCAAGAACTTCCCTTTCCCACCCTCGCAACACTGTGCGGAGGTATTTTCCAAACATCCGTCGTAACGCAAACAACCTCACACGCGCGGTTTACTAGCGAAGACACCAAGATACCGGGACGTCGTCACGGCAAGGGAAATGTGGAAGATCCGGCGGCTGGCGTCGTTACTGAACTTCGTTATCGCCGGAGGCACAGTCGACCCGTACCGACCGCGGCTGCACGCTGCCGAGGTTGATACCGGAGAGGGTGTGGGTGCGTGCAAATGAGCGCATGCTTGCTACGGCGGGACTTAGCCGTACGAATGAAACTCACCTGGCAGCATGGCGTGCGATGGCTGAGTAGCTTTCGCTCGTTCAGTCGCGGGCTGTCGGCGAAAAGAGAGACGCAGAAGCGCCGATTATCCCTGCAACTTCGAGGGTTGTTCCTGGAGATGTGCCAGACGTCCGAGGAACGCCAAGTGCCCCGATCGGTCGTGCCGGCGTATCGCGGGCCGACGGAAACTCAGTTCTCAATGCATGCACACGGAACAAGCAGCAAGAAGAATGTTCACGGCGTGGCCTGAACGTGTTCGGCTCTAGCCAACGCGAGCACTGTCATCCGAGTTCGCCCTTGTCGAGAGAAGCGCGGCACACGCCGGCAAGTGGGTCGGGTCGCCTACGAGTTGCCGAAGCGAACTTGCCGGGCTCGCACGGCAGAAGAGCTAAAAGCCAAACGCGGCGCCGAGAGCGCCCGCGTTCGGACTCGGCGGGGTCGGCAACGCTCGTTTATGCGGCGCCATCTCTCGTGGATCGCGGTAGCCATAACGGCGTCGTCTGCCTTCCTAGCAAAGCGCGTTGAAGGCCTCTAGGTGCAACTGGCGTTGTCGTTGTTATTTTACTTTCGTCAGCGCGGTGCCAAGTTAGGCGTCAGCCAGCTGCCTATATGCAACGATGACGCATGTTGGGCAACATTGGTCGCTCCACATTTGTTCTTACTTTATCGCTGCTTGAAAAAGCCGTGTCATCCGCTCAGGAGGTTAGGTTTGAAGGAAACAGCGATCGTCCTTATTTTGAGAATGCACCTCTAAAAGTACGAAGCGCTGTTGGGCGAGCCGTTTTCACGAAACTTGGCTCTCTTCAGCTGTACGATGGAATGCTGCGGTCAAACGAACACGCTTCGCGACAACTTGTGATGTTAGTCAATTTCCCAGAACATATCGGCGTCGCGAAGGAAAATGAGAGAAGGGTGGACTCCTTCTTTACGACGCCACGAGGCGAACGGCAGTGGACAGAGTACGCTGCCAATTCACGTCAGTATTGGAAAGAGATAAATGGAAGAGGTAGTCTTGATATTATAATTTTATTTATTAGTGCAAGAGTAAACCGGCGTTCAGCCAAAAGACATAAATCTTGAGCGTTGATCATTTACGGCACGTTACAGGACCCAAAGCATCGTATACATTTGCCTCGTGTCATGACTGCGATCTCCCCCCATAGAATATCGGCATATAGCGGGTTTGTTTTCAGTCTGTCCTTTAGCAGAAACGAAAGTGTCGCGTCTAAAAAGAGAAGGAGGTAACATAGAGCAAAGCATTCTGAATTCCCGTTTGATAAGGGAATCGGAGGGAGACGCACGGAGAGGGCATAACGTGTGTTTCGCAATAGGAAAATATTTTGTCCCACAGTCCAACCCATCGCCTATAACAGCGCGCGGAGGAAACAGCCTCATCTTCTCGTGCCATCTGCTATATAATAATAATAATAATAATAATAATAATAATAATAATAATAATAATAATAATAATAATAATAATAATAAGAAGAAGAAGAAGAAGAAGAAGAAGAAGAAGAAGAAGAAGAAGAAATATGGGGTCTTACGTGGAAAATTCAGCTATGATATTGAGGCACGCCCCATGTTGTAAGGCTCCAAAGTAATTTTGACCTCCTGGGGATCTTTAATGCGCCAAATTTTTTCATGCTGTCACGGACCGCCGACGAAGTGAAGGTCCGGAAATTTACGTGGATTCTGCCTAGAATACATTATTTTGCGCTCTGAAAAATCTTCGAAAGCTGAGCTTTCCTGAAATTATGTTTTGCAACCCAACGCTCTCGTTCCTGAAATGCTTTGCTTGGTCTAAGTGCCTTCGACCCTACATATTTATTTATACATTTAATTTCTTCATGCAATACAGTAGGCCTATTGAAGCCTATATACAGGAGTGGGTATAATAAGGAGGACCTCAGATCAGGAAGAAGAAAAAGGGAAAAAAAAACCACAAACGGCCTGACTATAGAGCAACCATGACAGTGACAACAACAAAAAGGAGTAAATAAACTGCGCAATTGAATATTTCATTGGACATATACAAAAATAGGATACATATTCGAGGCGAAAAAAACAATAACGCAGCAATAAAAAGAAAGTTATGAAGTTGTAGGGAGCGGGCAAAAGCACCGCCATAGATCCAAAATTTAGCTGGCACTTTGTCGGATGTACATCGGGTATACAGGATACATACACGGGAGATGGCGCCCGTGTAGCCACCTCTTTAGTTTCAGCACCTCAATAAACGGGAATTATTGACGTTATCTCGTGCGTCCTCGTCCAGAAACGCTTAAGTATTCTACAGTGCGAGATAAAATTTACAATTTCTGTGAGAAATTCCAAGCGTAAGTGACATTCAGCGATTCGCAGGTGGCACAAAAGCAAACACAACTAGCGATATTACAATGTATGAGACGTGTATAAGAGCTCGCACGAGCAAACCAAGCGCAACATGAGATACTATTCCTTCAGATACCAGGGCACTGTAACATTCCTCGCCACATAGCAGCCGATTAAGCAGCACGACAACCAAGTCACAACCACGTCCCCTGGGATCCGTATACTGAACTCAATATCAACAAACTTGAAAGAATTCAAAGAAAATCGGTTGCTTTCATTTACTCCAAATACAGACGTTCGGACTCCCCGTTACAACTTATGTTGTCTAATGGCATTCCTTCTCTTCAGCTAAGAACAGAGAACTACCCAATGGATTTTTTGTGTAATCTAATCAACCACAAATACATCCTCGACCCTTCACTTTATGTGAGTCCTCTTTCTACAGGGCAGACACGACACAATCGTACTGATGCACTAACACCTATCTACGCTCGGACAGACGCGTACAAGTTTTCCTTTTTTTCCACGGACCATTTCTAAATGGAATTCTGTGCCCGCACCGTAGAACTTGTGATCATCTGATTAACATATGTTTTTCAGTGCCTTTTCTTTTTATATGTATTCTATTGTATTTCGTTACGTTCTTTTGAGTTGTACTTATGCGAATGAATGTATAAACATTTATTATATGGGTTAGTTTTGTGTGCACTTACGTATGCCCGTCCTGCAAGGACCACAATGTGGTCTGCAGTATGTAATAAATAAATAAATAAATAAATAAATAAATAAATAAATAAATAAATAAATAAATAAATAAATAAATAAATAAATAAAATATGATGCTATGGTTTCTGTTTTAAAATCGGAAAATGAATCGCATTGCATCATGACAACATTTTTCAAAATGTCAGGAGTTCGTGGTTTGACCAAAAGTCCACAAGGTCTAATCAATACTATATCGATCCAATTATTGAATTCAAAATATTTTTATCTTTTCAGAGGAGTATGGAAACCCTTATTCATCGCTCAAGGGGTCTTACGACCAAATTGTTTAGACCCTTTTATTTTTTTTCCAGCGCAATGACAAACACCCTCGGTACTGTTTACACTTGCAGCGGTTTCTTTCAAAAGCGCATGGATATTTCGGGAGCGTAATTTTTCGAAATGAGAAGCCTCTGAAAGAGTCCGCTATCCAGCAACGTTGAGAGGTGATTGCGATACCGACAACTCGCCCCCACAACAACAGTTGTTCTGCTTGTACAGGAGTGAGGGCGGCAATTTGACATCTTCAGCTTTTGTTTTTTTCTTTGACGAGAAGTCAGCACAATAAGTGTTTGTTGTTGTCCAGACCATTCTCACATTTTGCCGTGCTTCTCCCCCCAAGTACACGCCTGCGTCTGGCCCCCATGCACTACCAGTATTCTGCCGATAGCAGAGCCAAGGCAGGTCAGTGAAATCCGAAACAACGCATTTTGCAAATGATGGCAAGTGCATGGAAGGCTTATCTGCACATATAAGTTGATTTGATTGATTTACGGGGTTTTACATCCCAAAACTGTGATAGGATTATGAGAGACGCCGTAGTGGAGGGCTATGGAAATTTCGAACACCTGGGGTTCTTTAACGTGCACTGACATCGCACGGTACATGGGCCTCAACATTTCGCCTTCAGCGAAATGCAGCCGCCGCTGTCGGGATTTGATCCCGCGACCTTCGTATCAGCAGCCGAGTGCCATAGCCACTAGACCTCCGGGGCGGGGGTTTGCGGCGGATTTCAGCAGTATTAAAAAAAAAAACAGGAACCGCTTACCACTTGTAGATGGTCACGTGGCCGACGTCTTGCACGTCTTTGCCGCTTGGGTTACCGAAAGTCAGTTTCGCGACTTTGCGTCAAGCAATAAAAATACAAACCCACGTTTAATAAGGACAAGAAAGGTCGTTTGAACCGACACAATAAACAATCTTTTCACTAGCGAGGTCATCTTAATTGAAGTCTAAGGTAGTCTGTCCCTTTAAAGCCAGGCATCGCCTACACAAAACATTTTTACGCAGACCTCGCCGTGCCGAAACTCCCGAACGTGATTGTGTATTTACAGACGAAGATGTAAACCACCCCCTTCTAGATATCCCATCAGATTACACACCAAGACGCCTACCTAAACCAACACTGTTTACATTTGACCGTACACAGTTCAGTTTAGGCAATCTTTTGGGCCCATCACCGACAGTAGCCTTGGAGACCTATGGATTTTAAGTGTCTATTTTTGTTCGCCCTTGATCGACATAAGCTAGCTGTAAGGTTAGCGTTCAGTCACCTGTGGCCCATATCGCGTTTCCCGGGCATCGCACCGTAAGTTTTGAATCATAATTTGGGAAAATCTCCCGAATGCGCTCCAGCCTACCCTTATTCTACGGAGGATAATCTTTTCATGGGTAGGCGTCCCTGTCAGTAATTGCCCCATGTATACGTATTCGTTCACACACTTTATGGTTCATTACTAATTTTCGACTTCTGGTCAACAGCTAGACTGTTGAGCATAATTTTGATTTTTTTACATATTCATTTTTAGTCCTATTTTAACCCCCTCTCGTTTTAGTTCCTCAATCGTATTTTGTAGTTCGTCACCGTCATTGCTAAAGGGACTGTCTACCGCTCGGAAAATTTCTTTAGGTTGTTGTGAAAATGGGAAGATCGTGCGTCACATTTATGAGAATGAGCACGCTTTCAACCCACCAGAAAGGAATTATATTTTAAATTTTCCTCTGAAAGTGGCGCAAAAAACGCCGCTAGCGACACCCAACAGCGTGTTTGTCAATTTCCAAGTATGCTAGAACGAACCGACGTGGGCATACATATTCTGCGGAAAACAATAATGTATGTCTTACAAGCATACTTCACCCTATGAGACACCCTTTTATAGCGTGCAGAGCAATTCGTTGTTTTTTTTTTTTCGCTGCCTTCGAATTATTCTGCTTGTGCAGGCGCCTAGTACTACTCTTGTCATGCATGCGGCGCTGCATGTCCGAGGCGCACCCCGGCGCGCCGACTTTACCTCGCTTCTCCTCCTCGTCACCTCTGAAATCTTGTCCTTGGTAAAGTCCCTAGATATTTTTTCCGTTTTTTAAGTAGCGAAAAGCTTTGATGTGCCGCTGGCGCGTCTGACTCGTCGGCGTTGCTTTTAGCAGCCATGTTCTTCCTAAAGCTGTTACTTGAATGCTGCAGCGAGAGAACGTCAAAGAAATTTGTGCGTTCCACTGGGCGCTTCCTTACATATGGCACGTTCCCTGTTTTAATAATTTCTACTAAGCTTCTGGAGAAACCACTCCACTGGGACACTTCGAAAGGGACGCTTTCTATTAGGCCAAAAAACGGGAGAGCGATGAAAGACCTCAGACAGTCCCTTTAATTAGCACCATGTCTGAAAATCTTAAATTGCTGAGATATTCTCTATCTATTCTAATTCTTTTTTCTTCCCACTCTAGACGGTTAAACACATTCTCTAAACATGCAGCGAATAACATCGGGGAGATGGTATCGCCTTGTCTGACACCTCTCTCGATTGGAATTTTTCTGCTTCTCTCATGTAGTAGTAGTGTGCTATGCAATCTTTGCAGATGTTATTTATGGTTTGCATGTATACGTCAGGTACCCCTTGTTGACTTAAAGCTTCTAGAACTGCTCGTATTTCTTTGCAATGAAATGTTTTCTCAGAGTCTACAAAGGCCATAAAAAGAGGTTTGTTATATTCGGGAAACTCCTCAATTATTAGGTTGATAGCATGGCTGTGGTCCATTCTCGCGTAACCTTTTCTGAAATCAGCTTGCTCTCTTGGTTGGTCAAAGTCAAGTGTCTCTCTAATCTTAGGCGAAATTGCATTGGTAAATAGCTAGCATGTATGGTGACAAAACACGAAGGATAACGAAACAAAGAGATGAAATTAGGTTGCACGCAGCGTGCAAGATAGAGATTCTAGGTAGAGATTCTATGTATTGAAGGCAGTGAAGAAAATAGGGTGTAGAGTGCACGGTAACTGTCTCTCTGTGAGAACACGTCAACCGAAGCACTCAGGGGGTGGGAGAATTAAAGGGACAGAGAGAAGAAAGAATGGAGGCCAGCTCTTAACCACACCATGTCCGGCCGCGGAAAAGGGAACACAAACACACAAACGCAAGGGGAACACAAACACAAACAGGCAACACAGACAGCCTGGCGAGGTGGCGGTCTCACTGCCGCCATGACAGTCGTAGTTAAAAATTTCCCGCTAGGCTACGCCACTCGGTCAGGGTAGCGGAGGATGGAGAAAAAGAAACTCCGGGCAGGCTCTGGGTGAGGAGGAGACGCGCTTCTGCGAACGTTCATACTAGCCGGGGAGCGTATTGCCTTAACATATCCGGAGCAACGCACAGGACGCGTTCTGCGCCGCCATTGGCCGCACGCGAGGGCCACGTCGTGGGAGCCGCCGCTACGCATTTCCGGTAAACACAACTGCTCCGAAGGAGCCGTAATGTGTTCTTTTAAAAACGCAATCGCATTTGGTCTCAGCGGCGGGCGCGCTAGCGCCCGTCGCTGACGCGCCTGGCTCTGGCAGTAGTGACACGAGCAAAATAGTGAGAGCGCCGAAGGCGCACCGCGAAGCGGCGACGTATGTCAACGGGCCCTCCAGTGACACGGGCGAACCACGGACACGCTTAAAACAGCTATATAACAGGAAATGCGCCGGCAGCGATAAAATGGCGGCAGCCTTCCCTCCCCGTGCAGGCTACTCTCTGCCGGCTGCCGGCATGTGCGAGTGTAAACAAACATTTACCGGAAATGCGTAGGCGGGCTCACGTGGCCTCGCGTGCGGCCAATAGCGGCGCAGAACGCGTCCTGTGCATTGCTCCGGATATGTTAAGGAGATACGCGTCGGGCACGCACAACACACAGCTGTGCAGAAAGAAGCCCAAACCGCAGGTCGCCGTCGACGCTGGGCCGAGAGTGCGGTTCGTTCTCGGGAAAACGACGCCAAGAGTCTCTAAGATGTGCAGTTATGCAGATTTGCACGTTATAATACCGCAGTAATTATGGCGTAGTGGGTACTTCCCTACTTGGCTTCATGAGGAGAGTTATGATTCAGGGGATATCTGCAATGCCGACCACCTATAACACACTAACAGCCACAAAAGAGTCGGCGAGAAATTACATCTGATACGGGTAGGACAGAAATGCACCCGTTCTTCTCGGCATTATTTCTGCTCCATGCCCACTTTTATGCAAGCTGTGACACAAACATCGTGAAAATTGCATGTTTTTGCGATGGTGCATGAAGTATACGATTACGTCAAGAGAGGAAAACAAAATCATGAGCCATTTCCTCCTGCGAAGGCGTGTGGCCAGAGTTGTGTGCACATGCAGAGGAGAAGCCGATGTTTGATGAAAGGTACGAACACATTTTACTGTCTTGAGCGGCCGCAGCGGTCATCACTACCAAAGGCGAAAACACACACGCGCGCGCGCGCTATACTGGTGTTTATCACTTTCTTGGTCGGCACGTTGCTCTTGAGCGGTGCGCACTAGACGCAGCCAACAACGACCGAGCCAACGACCCTTGAGTGAACGGCCACATTTACAGCCAAAGCGATGTACAACAGGCAGCAACAGGGGGGTATCACTCAAACGCTTGCGCGTGACGTATGCGCGTGCGAATTCACGTGAGCAAAGACTGACTGCCCCAAACATTCCTTGCGAATCTCTTGGTCTCGATGGAACCACGAGACGTCCGCACAAAGACCACAAATTTATAACATCCTGCTTGCAGTACACAAGGGAGGCGTTGCGCCCGAATATTTTGGAACAATCCCGCGTTTGCTAAGTGAAGCGCCACTGCAACCTTTTTTTGTGTTCTGAGACTGCGCGAAAAGAAATGACGGGAAAATCTGCTCGATCGACTGTCGAAGGTGCGGTGGTTACACGAAAAAGCGGGTGGAAAATGTGGAGATGAGACCACCACGCGAGTATGATGATAACGGAGATAAAATACAATATATGTCAACGAGAATACTACCTTATCACGTGTCTCAAAGCTTCACTGGATGTCGAAACACGCAACATTTGAGAAATGCTTGGAGTGCTACAGGTCACCCAGTCATCCGCACTTCCCACTAAAGAGGGCTTGCTCAATGCTTTTCTTTTTCTAATCGGATTGTTGAACCGAAGTCGCGTACAATAGGAGACACAGTACCTTGCCGAACTTATCACGCTTCACTGTATGGAGAAAGTAACTTTCCAGATATCGTCGTACGAACCTGGAAAAACGGGGAAGGCGAAGGCAAGTTTTGTGTGCACTTCAAAATCGCTATTGCGCGGTCACTGAGAGCGTTGAGCGGTGACTACGGAAGAGTAGGGGGCAGGGACATATGGTCATGAGGTATAGGTGTGCTATTAGCTTATGCACGCAACATCTCGCTGTTCGTTTTTGAAGCACCCTCTTCAAAATGGCTTGTCACGCGTCACTGCACACTTGCACTATTATGCCAAGGAGAGAGGGAGAGCTTTTGTTCAGGTCATTGAATGAATATAGGATGGGGCCCTCACTTTATATATACCTGTAGCGCCAAAAGCAGCTGCAACGCTATGTGCCACGCGGATCAGGCTTCGCTGGCCACCTGGGTTTCACGTCACACAGCATAGCCTCGTAGGATTTAGATAGAGGAATAACCAGAAGCTGAAATTCCAGCGTTACGTGAAATAACGTCGAGATCGCTCCGCATCCAAGGCACTTGCGTGTATAAAGGTAGGTTCGATGGTGAATAGGGAGCGCATATGCAGACCTGGAATTGACGGGTTTGTTTGTGCGCGATTGCGTCCACATGCACCCGTCGCGCAACCGCAGCAGTCCCGTCCGTTGGTAGTGCAACGTGTTGCGCGAGGTGACAGCGGGCCGCTGTTGTATGTGGCGTTGAATGGTGCCACGAATGTCTTCGCTGCTCAAGCCTAGGGGACATCGACAGGTAACGGTAGGTGTGCACTTGCTGCGAGATCGTCGGCTGTTTCGTCGCGGGGCACACCACACCAAGAGGAAGCCGCCGCCCTTCCCCTGAATGCCACTGAATGCGACCTCTCCCTCCTACTCCCTCCTTTCACTCCCCTTCCCGTGCGAGTGTTTCAGTTCAGGTTTCCTCAGACGAGAGAGAGAGAGAACAACTTTATTTAGTAAAAAAAAAATTCACGGAGGTATAGCGGTCAGGCGGTGCCTCGCCGCCACCTCCTCTACTCGTCCGATGGCCTGGAGTTGTTTCACCAGGCTGGAATCGCGGAGAACGGCGTCCCACGCTCCAGGCGAGGGAGTGGTCAGGAGATTGGGCGGGGGTGGGTCGTCGCGGCAGTCCAAGAGTATGTGCGCGAGTGTGGCGACGGACCCGCACTGTGAGCAGTGCGGGCTGAATAATTCGGGGTAGATGCGACTG
>JABSTT010002194.1:0-49588 GCA_013339685.2 Hyalomma asiaticum | reverse complement strand
CGACGTTTCGGTAAGACATTTATAAGTGTAAAGGTATAACGAACTCGCGTTTGCTCTACAAGAATTGATTTATTTGAATGCTAGAAGAAAGAAAATACTTAGAAACTTGTGCGGTGCCGCCATATGGAAGCAAGGCTGCTGGATGGTTTGCTTTCCCGTGGCCTTAGTGCGCGCACCAATCTTGGAGGCCTGGTGACGACCTAACCTGAAGACAACTGCCGAGTTGAGGGCAGTGCGCAGTGAAACCGAAACCACTTTTTTTATTGCTCTAAATCAGCCTACACGATGCAATGAAACAATGTATAATGTTGAATGAAGGGTCAGGATCCCAAATACGCACAACTCTTCAGAAAACGTTTCACGACCCCTTATTGTCTTTTTGGTACTAGTCTGAATAATTGTGCTGAACTTCACTTTTGAGAAGGTGTTCTTCAGCCAGAATCAAGAGTTTAAACTGTTTAGCCGTCTTTATTTAAATGGTAGAAATCAGGGCGTCGAACTGAACCCAAACGAGGACCCTACACAAGCCGGAACTTTGGTCAGAACTGAACCTGAACACGAACAGATAATCTTGGAACATGCTGAACCATTTTTCTAAGAGAACCATCTTCTAATAAGCCTGCAAAAGTATACCTAGTGCAAACTGTGATATTTACACTGGCAAGCACCAAATGTATACATACTAATAAACAAGGCCAACTGACAGTCTGAGATTTATGCTGGTTGGCTATGCAACTCGATGATATTGAGCGCAGCCTTTAAGAAACTTGCAGGCAAGCAAGCCTCTCCTTTATGCAAATGATCAATTCTCCATTTAAATAAAGACAAAGCTAATTATTTTGATTTGATATGTGGGGTTTAACGTCCCAAAACCAGCTCTGATTCTGAGAGACGCCGTAGTGGAGGTCTCCGGAAATTTCGACCACCTGGGGTTCTTTAACGTGCACTGACATCGCACAGCACATGGGCCTCAACATTTCGCCTCCATCAAAATGCAGCCGCCGCGGCCGGGATTCGATCCCGCAACCTTCGGATCTGCAGCCGAGTGCCATAACCACTAGACCACCGTGGCGGGGCAAGCTAATTATTTTGTCGCCATTCTCTGCATGCTTGTATCCACTCATAATAGTGAGCCTGCCCATTGAGATGTGCTTCACAGTAGATGCAGTTATGCATATAACTGCCCCTTTTTTCATTACTCCTTGCAATGTAAATCTCAGGACACAGTGCTAATGTGATGCACGTGTAACAATTATGTGGAGTGTTTTTCTTTTTTTTTCTTATGTGTGGCAAGCAGATTCCACAAAACATTTCATTTGATCTTGTACTCGATACTGAACAATTGTTTTATTGCGATAGCAATTACATGGCCAGTCTCAAACACTTATCTGACGCAGCTCGAAAAGTTAGCCCTCTGAGCATTCGTACTAATTATTTTGCTCAATTGCTTCACAACTAGCAACAGAAAGAAAAGCGTGCATAAAAGAGCTCAAGGATGGATGTGACAGAGGTCTGCAAAAGCTTGCCATGCAATGCAGTGCTCATAACATGGCCGTGTTTTTCACTATGCCTGCTCTAGCTAATTTATGTGAGACATTGGTAGCTGTTTCTAATGTGCCAGTGGGCCTTTCCGCTGTTTGGAAGAAAGGTAGTGTCTATATTGCCGGCAGCCGGCAAAACAGACCAGCAAAATAGTTGCCGGCAGTTCCCGCCTATTGGCCGTGACCATGTGACTTGTCGGCAGCACGGTGATGACTGCCTGGCCCCTCGATATTTTTTTCAGTGAAGAACGGCACGGTTGGGTGGCGTAGTGGGTTAGCGTGCCGCGCTGGCTGGTGGTTTGGAGGGCCGTGGTTCGAATCGCAGCCTTCGTGAATTTTTTTTTCTTTCGGTGTTTCATTTTTTTGTAAGAACTATTAACGATAACACAACTGCTCCGAAGGAGCCGTAATGTTATTTTAAAACAGAATCGCGTTGGTGTCAGCGGCAGGCGCGGGCGCGCTAGCGCCCGTCGCTGACGCTCTTGGCTCTGGCAGTAGTGACACGAGCAAAATAGTGAGAGCGCCGAAGGCGCACCGCGAAGCGGCAACGTATGTCAACGGGCCCTCCAGTGACACGGGCGAACCACGAACACGGTTAAAATAGCTATAACAGGAAATGCGCCGGCAGGGATAAACTGCCGGCAACTATTCTGCTGGTCTGTTTTGTACCTGTGTACCTGTCAAAAAAAACTATATAAGTGGAAGGAAGGAAGGAAATAGTAGAGAAGGAAAGGCAGGGAGGTTAACCAGTGTATGACAACCGGTATGCTACCCTGCACGAGGGGAAGGGGACAGGGGAGATTGAAAGGTGAAAGGAAAGAGGAAGAGAGAGAGAAAGTGGGCGAACATATAGCACATTCTCACAGTCAGTGGCAGGCTGCATGGCACACGACATCACACATCGCTGTTACAGTCGCTTGTGCAAGTCTGTCGTCTTTAAGAACTGCAGCAGCGCCTTTGTCACCTTCAATTGTGATGTCTTGTGCGGTCGACATTCCAAAATGGCATCAACCGACATCCGTCGCAGGTCAAGGTGAGCGAGAGCGGACGCCAGTGATTGCCTCTGTAAGTCATAGCGAGGACAATCGCATATGATGTGTTGTAGCGTCTCTTCACGAAGACAGGTGTCACAAAGAGGGCTGTCGGCCATTCCGATCATAAAGGAATAAGAGTTAGTAAAAGCCACTCCTAACCACAAACGATAAAGCAGGGTGGCTTCTGCTCGGCTGAGTTTTGGTGGCAATCGAAAATGCCGCAAAGACAGCAGGTGGTGTTGTCGACTGTTCCGAGTTTGGCTGCTTGAGGCACTCCACAGCGAGAGTGTAATCTCCTGTGCAATCGCTCGGAGTTGCCTGCAGCGTCGGACCTTGAGAGAGGTATGGTCTCAATTTTGGTGCCATCAAGTGCAGACTTGGCGGCCTTGTCAGCATATTCGTTTCCAACGACGCCGCAGTGACTGGGGAGCCACTGAAACGTCACGTGGTGTCCCTTCTCATGTGATTTATGGAGAAGAGATCTGATCTCCAACACCAGTTGCTCGTATGGTCCGCGCCGCAGGGCTGCCAGCAAGGACTGTAAGGCCGCCTTTAAATCGCTAAAGATTGACCATTGCCGGGGTGCTTCCTCATTTACTACACAAAGGGCAGCACGCAGAGCAGCAAGTTCCGCAGCTGTCGATGTCGTCGGGTGGTCTGTCTTAAAACTGATGCTGGAAGCTTTCACTGGGACAACCACCGCTCCGGACGAACACTGGAGGTTCGAGGACCCATCCGTATAAATATGCACTTTATCGGCGTACCTCTCGTGTAGAAGAAGCAGGGATAGTTGTTTCAGAGCACCTGATGACAGCTCAGCTTTCTTTCTGATTCCTGGCACACCAAGGTGTACTGTAGGTCGAATGAGACACCAAGGGGGAATCGACGGTTTGGCGGCGGCGGTGAAGCCTGCCGGAAGTTTGGCAGAATATCTGGAGACCATTTTGCAGAATGACGCGTTCCGCTTGTCTGACGGCAATGTTGCGAGGTGGGTGACAGCAGGCACGGGCAAAATGCCTGATGTGGGTTCTCAAGACTTCCACCGCAACGTGCGTTTGTATTGGTTGGTCCCGAGCAATCGCTATAGTTGCCTCTGACAATGTACCCCGCGGCAAACCGAGACAAGTTCTGAGTGCCTGAGCTTGTGCGGCCTGAAGAGTGCGAAGATTTGTCTTGCAAGTGTTGGAAAGTACGGGCAGGCTATATCTCAAGAAACCGAGGAAAAGTGCTCTGTATAATTCCACCATGGCGCCTACCGACATGCCCCAAGTTTTTCCAGCCAAGACTTTGAAGATCTGGGCAATTGCGGTGAGGCGTTTTTTCATGTGCGACACATGAGGGCTCCAGCAGAGATCTCTGTCAATGATGATGCCAAGAAACCGGTGGGTTCTGAGATAGGGAATATCAATCAATGGGCGGACTATACAAGTGGGAAAATTGAATAACTTTTCATTTTATCACTACCAAGAAGCAAACAATTTGTGATTCGCAGGAAAGAAATTAAGACAGGATCATTTGTGCACAGTGTTGTCATTTGTGTATATACCAGTGCCAGTCTGTGAACAACCGAAATCACACCCCTGTGGCCAGAAAAAGAAAGTGAAACTTGACTGAGCTACAAGGTCAAGAAGGTTAATGTACCTGCATTAAGAGAAAAGCAAGCAGACTTTCCAGAAGCAACGTGAATGTAAAGTTACGTCATGAACACCCTTAGCGAGAACAAAATTATTGCAGCAGGCACGTCTCAAAGAAATCAATTCGATGCGCTCCATGACCCAACATACTCAGGCACTGGCCTATGCAGTCTTCTATGCAACACATGTTGCAAACAGTGGCCGACAGCCATCGGGTGTATTTGTGCCAGGTTCTACCACGACAGAGCATGTGTGTGCAACGCCTGGGAGATGCCACACGTGTGCGCTATGGTTAAAAGCAGGGATGAGTTTTTTATGTACCGACTACAATTGTTAGTCCGAGTTATGGTTGTACGAACAGCAGCGAGCAATGTACCGCAAGTCAAAAGACTCCAGGCCACAGTACCAAGGCTCCGCCACTAGGCTAGGCCACGTTTCAGTTGCTACAATTTCAGTTGTCAGCCCCTTTAATGCAAATGAAACAGGCCTGTTTATAAAGAAAAATAAAAAGAGTGCACCGTGTCCAGCAACCGCTGCGACAGTAGTACTAACAACGGCCCCTAGACGTGTCGTGGCAGTATATAAAGCACAGAAAAAAGAAGCTACTTCTTGAGAAGTACAAGCAGCCTTGCAGCTAGTTGTGCAACAACATGCCGATTTACTGGATCGTCAATATGAAGGCATGTACAACCAAAGATCTTTTAAGTGTCTGGCTGCTGCAGTTCCATAGGCTAATGACCAGAAGAGGAAGGTGCCACATAAGCCAGCCCCAGCTAGAACAACTGACCTGGCTTGCTTTCTCTAATTATGGCATCAGTGCTCCTGCCAATGTGACATCTGGCTTCTGTCAGTGTCGATACACACATATATGCTTAAAAAAAACGTGTCAAGCTTGTGAGCTATATAACAAAATTCGCATGGAAGGGTACGCATTGTGGCTAGAATGACTGATAGGCTATAAGGTAACTTGACACATTTGGCCATTTACGTCGTCACATAAAATCACATGTGGCACATACCTGCATTCCTCGGCCAGGTATACGCTGGTCTGCCCCACAGGTGGTTGAATGTTTACCCACCTATGTCAAATTACATAAATGTGATGTCAAATAAATTTAGTGATAAATTAAAACAACCATGCCAAAGAATCGTTAAGACAATGCAGAATGGTCCTTACCACCAAGCCGTCTTAGCATGCAGTAAGGGACCAGTGCATATTCTTTTCAAAAAATAAAAAGACAAAAACTCACAACATATGAAAAACACTGCGACTATGCGCTTGGAGCAAAGGACTGCAGTACCATGAAACTCATAATGTAGGAAACCAAATTGCCACTTCATTGATCTGCACATCTCTCGCCACCAGCACATTCTCTACTTTGAGATGCATCACACATTAGCACCAAATCCTCTGCCCAACCGTTTCCGTTTACACATGCAGCCACCACAGAATGGCACTGTGTTCTGACACGCCTGCTGGCCCTGCCAGAACTCGCACAATCTTCTTCGTAGCCCATTTGTAGTGAGCGCTCATGTTTTTAATGCCTATTTTTTCATGCTCTAAATGCTATTATCAAGTGTCTTGCGGTTTCAATGTCCTGTTTAATACAGCAGAAGCAATGAGAACAGTTCCGCACTTTTCGGCTCCTCCCAGGCTGTTAGCAGAATGGAAGAGAGGCTTTTGTACAGCTCCCACAAAACATTGACAAAGCCACTACTTCTAAGGATGCATCAGACATAACAGGCAGAAATGCAATGGCAAAAATATACCACATCAAGCGCTGTCACGCAAAGCGAAATTTGAAGTGCATGCCTTGAAACTGCATCACATGGTTTGTTTTGTTTTTGTCTGTTTAGTGGATTGGTGCATAGCGGTCTGCAGGAAAAAAAATCTGATAAGAGGGTTATGAAGTAGGAGACTTTTACGTCTGAATCTTTGATTTCAGTGATTGTCGGCTCCTTTCATATGTACGGTATGACAAGCCACCATATATCTGTGTGCGATACCAAGGTCATTCTCTGCTTTAGACCTTCATGAACTGTCTTAACTGTCAATGTTTTACATTTTTCTTCATTGCAGTGATTTCTGCTAATATGCTGTGACACTGTAAAATACATGCAGATTGCTTTTTTTTCTTTGTTCATAATTTTCTGAGCATTATGTTTGATCTCCCATATGCAATGATTATTTGCGTTTTTCATGATGAATCAATTTCTGATCTCCTTACTTCTATTCTATGAGAATGAGTTATCCGCAACACACCCTATATTAGCTAAGAACGGTCACCCTCTGGTTCTGCCGCAGCGAAAAAAGTCTTGTTGTTTTACGTCATTTGCTTTTTCATTTCGAGTGGCGAACTATCTAATTTCACTCTGCTGAGACCTGCAAACATTGAACACAAAGTTTTCGCAAAGTGAAGCACCATGACCTTCCAGAATGGGCCCTGCAAAGTTAATTTTTGCAAATAAAGGCAGTGCAAGGTAGTTTCAGAAGCTAGTGCCACCAAAACACGGTTGCTATGGGCAAACAATGGGAGCGCGGCTGACATGGCAGGCATCTTAAAGTAGAGGAGCCACAAATGCAAAGCAGTACATGCTAACAACTGAAAAGAGCACAAGAAATACTAATGAGGCCAACATACACCCCAAAAAATATTCCTTGCCTGTGCAAGGCAGTGTATGGGTAATGTCATTGAGGTGATGAAAGGGTGCTATTTTTAGCTGCATTAGTTAAGCGTTTGGCCCAGTGTTGAGGGGTGCAAGGGAAAGAGAGTGAAGAGAATAGAAAGGAACGGGACTTCTTCTTTAGACACGAGTTTACCCACACCACCGAGCAACATGTCCGCATCCCTCTCCCCCTATTAGGAAACCCCCCCCCCCCTGCTTTCCTGGCTGCACTGGGAACCAACGCCAGTGCCTCCACCATAGGAGGTGGACATTCTAATCACTCGTCCACCACTGCGGTAGCATAAACAATCACACATGTAAACATGAAGCGACCCTTTACACGGCTCATGACGCTCATCTGCAACTCCACTGCGAGTAGTGCAGATGCATTCCCATTTTTGAAGGCATAAGGACCGCAGGCTGTGAAAGTTAGAATTGAAAAGGTCCCAGATGCCTTGGAAGTATACTGGGATCTTCTTGAGGTACAGTCGCAATCATAAGTTTTGAGACAATGCAAGCCCGTGGCAGTATGTATACATGCGCCGTCTCATGGCTTGGTGCTGCTGTCGAGAGTCTCGCTATGCACATGCACGTCCATACTAACCTGCTGGCCTGCTCGTTCAGTGCCCGCACACACTTAAGCGAGCCACCCACCGCAATTTGCGGCTGCCACCACCAGCAGCGCTGCAGCCTGGAAATCCTTGGTCTGACCTCGAGCTCATAAATGTGGGAAACTGAAATGTTCTCAGAACTAATGGCCATCACAAGCATAATGTCATGATCAAAAAGCGCTACTCCAGTGCAAGTCGTTCCCTCTGCTATGCTCAAGTATTAAATGTGAAGCATTCCTTGACGAGCTCGAGCAACTTGGCCGTATCTATCTATCTATCTGGGCACCTACATCTCCGCACTCTCCTCATCGTCTCACTCACCCGATATACACCAAAATTTCGATGGATGGGTACAAACCTACAATGGACATGAATGATTGGTCTTTACATCTCTAACATGATATACTCATCATGTACATCACAATTAATTATTCTACAATCCCATGTGGCTCACAGCCACAGTGCTCAGTCCATGGTATTTGGGTATGCACCACAGGTGTTCGGCTTTTATGCAACCCATCATACGCTCATAAGTGTATCATAGATGCATTTCTCTTCGACAAAATAATCTGTATACCAATGTGAGTGCCAACGTTACATCCTACTATAGTAGTCCAGGGTCCAATGAAACATCTGGTGAGACACAGAGACTTCTTTACAATATGTTGCAAAGTAAAGGAAAGTTTTACCACGTTGTATTACATCAAGTCCTACCATGAGCTACAATTCAGTCGCCACGGTGCTGCAGTTTCCTGATTACCCACATTAAGCAAGCACCTACTCATGCACTTTGCACAAAGATGTTCATCCAATTCATAGCACTTCACTAATGCGTCACGATTTACCACCGGCAATTTCCTTACTGGATGCTACGCATGATACCGATTCCCACAGTGCATAGGATCTGCGGAATTTTTTTCACTTTCTTCTTGCATGTCTCTATTGGCAGAAAAAAGAGATGTTTCAGGTGCCTTACACTGCAAAATGTATAGGCTTGATGTGCACACTGCCGCTCAGTCTTCTGTAGGCATGACACTACAAGTGTCAGTTGAGAAAAGGAATCAAATTAGTCAAGTTACTGCTCGCGGGCTTACTACAATACAAGATCTCAAATTTGATAAAAGGATCTTGGAGAGCACACAGACATGCAGGTCTATTGAGGGCGAATAGAGTAATGAAAGTAAATAGCATGCACACTTGCGCCTGTACACACCTATAGCTGTACCCATGTTGCAAGCTGACACATCTGTGTTTCACGAAAGAGCCGAGCTAGCACTGCGACACTCTGGCAAGCAGTCATCAAACCGTTAACAGGTGTGCACATGCACACTGCCACAAGTTTGCATTGTCTCCAAAGTTATGATTACAAAACAACGAAATGTGTTACAGAAACAATTTTCAGCCTCACTGCCAGAGTGGCAGAGAAATAATTTCTTTTGCTGCGCTTGTCTTTCTAGGTTTGTCAAGAGAAGTATCAGCTCGAGAATTCTGCAGAAATTCCATTGGAGTCCTCTTAGTATACATAAGCATTATGTCACTTGCTCAACTCGGTTATTTGCTAATGACCACCACTTGACCACTTCTCGACCTTGCCTCAGCCACTGCTGACCATGAGTTTGATAAACTGCGCACTAAAAAGGTGCACAATTCGAGGCCCTATATATTTGGCAGGTTGAAGTTTCGATACCTTGAGATCATGCACTGATGCACGTACAACACTGACCAAGGAAAGAACATGATGACAAGCGCGAAATGTCACAGTTTGTTGCCAATGGTAACATGACCTTACGTACCCAAGCACAAACAACACTGCACATGAAAGCATCGGTGAAACCACAACAATCCTGTGCATGCTAGTACACAGACACATGGCACATTTTTATACTGATGCTTGCAGGCATTCTCTCCATTAGAAAAAAATAACACATACAACACGTGTGCCTGGCCGGAATGTGACGTTAACTGATATCCGTTTCTTAGCTTCTTGTCTTCGTCGCTGCTACCTTAACATGTCAACCCAGCTAGCCCGCAAGTTTGAAAAACATTGGTGAAGCGTGGTGCTACCTTATTATCCAATTCTCTGAAATTGGCCTGTACCAGTCGCCACACTTAACACTGTTACTTGCACCTTTGGGAGAGAAAAGGGGGGGGGGGGGTACCGTTGACATCGAATGACCGCGGCATTGTTCGTTACCCTCGGAATGGCGACATCGATATTCCTTGCGTGAACAGCTCACTTGGATGGCACGGAGTGCCTGCTTGTGTCAGGGCACAACCTTCCCTCGAATTGTTTTTTAGTACAGCTATCGGACGCAAGTCGCAGTATGACAGCTATGAGATCTTTCACACATATCATCTGAGAAAAGAACACATGTTGGTATGCGTCATGCAAAGATCGATCTCTCAGTAAGCATGCACGCAACAGATCGCACCAACTACCAGAACACTCGCATACTGGCACGCTGATTACGACGCACATAACATGATGCAGTCTCAAACAAGTAATTGAAGAATAAAAACATACTCACACGTAAGTCCACGTTCAACGCAGCCCCGACATCTTGGCTGGAGAGGTTGATGCTGATGGCCATTCGGATGACGGAAAGCGTGGCGTACCGAAAGTCAACGTTGCCGGGTCTTCGTGACCTTTTGTAATTATTGTTAGGATTGTGCAATATTGTAAAGTTTACACACGCGAAAGGCCGCGTACTCTCACGTTGGCTACGTTCGAGAATCACGGTCGATGGGAAAATGACGGTCAGGGCGTGTGCAAATTATGTGCACTTAAAGGGATCGTGAAAACAGTATGGAGATGCCCGGTGCGCACTTAGAACAAAATCGTCAGAAAACGTTTCGCGAGCCTTTTAATAGCACATTAACGCATCTTCCGGCCCGACAAACAATGTACACCTTACCAGAACTTGGTACAGGCGGCCTTGGTTCAGCGCTGATTTTCTAAATGTGCAGCTGAGTGTAGGCGTGATAAGCACAATCTCCGCTCACACACTGGTGGTACAGTCGAGGGTACTGTCTCAGACCCAGTAGGTCTTGCTCAGAACTACGGCGCTCTGCAGCTGACCCAAAGACGTTGGTTTGATCCCAGCCGCGGCTATTGCGTTTCGGTGTAGTCGAAGTGCGATGCTCTTTGCTTCACCCATTTTGCAAGATCGTCACGAGCCGTGGTGACACGGCATGATATTGACAGGCTAAATCTCAGACAAATCTTGAATGATAAAAAAAACACTGGTAGCAGCAGTGAGGCTTAGCATCCCGTTGGTTAGTTACGGAAGTTGTGATGTAGAATAACAGTGGTGACTTCAAAGGAGAATGGCAGTGCGAGGTTGATGTAGCAAAACACACATTACATGCAAAGGTGACAACCCTGGTTGTCACCATTGCATCTTATTGACGTACGTCTGTTTTGTGTTTTTGGCGCTGTTACAATTTACATGATGTCGGCATTGTTAAGAACGCAGGAATGAATACGTGCAGTTGGAAATCTCTATGCAAATGGAGCAAGTTTCCATTTTCCCTTTTTCTCTCTGTGACTTCCCTCCTGCAGTGCAGAGGAAGGCAAATAATGGTTATGCTTAGTTTCATGACTTCATTAGTTCCCACTGGTACCTATATGGACAGCAACAAGCAACATTCAAGCATCCTATCACTGATGCACTCAAGTAAACAATGTGAAGAACATATGTGAGCACTGCCACTTGTCAAAGGAACCTACAAATTCAGAGGCATGTTTTGTGGCACAGCCACTCCTGAATCTGTTTAGCATAGAAGCTACGGAACCAATAAAGCTTGCCGTGTGCAGGTTTACAGAGCATATTAATCCATATTGTGGCTAACTAGTGGATAACTAGTGCACTAATTTATAAGATTTCTTCCACTTTACTGACACCTTATTACATATCAGCCCACTGTAATTAAGCGGTACAGGTGCCCAGCAGCTTAAAGCCAACAATGAAACTTGTTGCTGAAAGTAATAATTATTTTTAAACATGCTGTTGCCCTTCAATGAATGCAGTGCTTACATGAAGCAATAGTAAGTCTCTGTTTGCAGCCTAGCCTCATAAGAGGTCAGTTAATGTGTGGCAGTGACTACAAGAAAGCATATGCTAGTGCTGATTTAGCATTTGAGCATCTGTAATTAAGGCTCATCTGAGTTGCAGCATCCCTAGCTGCTGCCACACATGCTAAAAAACAGTACAAATATCAATCACTATGTGTTGATACCTACACACAAATACAACACATAAATACAGATACAAAGAAAATTACAAATATATCTGTGTAAAAGCACACACAAATGTCACTGGAGCACCACTTCGGTGTTCCGCTAGTACAGCTAAGCACTGCAAGGTGCGAACGATAGTTCCAGCTTATATTTCGCATTTATATGGCACCGTTACTCTAGTTCGCAGTCATGATATCTGCCATTGTCTATACAGTGTTGTCACACTATCATCTTCGACTTGACGTACATAGATTATGAAGAAATCTCTGCACCCCTTCCTTCAAAATCCACGTACCCCTACCCCTCAGTGTATTTCATCATTTGGCACGAAAGGTTTAAATGTACTGCAGGAAAGACATTCTGGACGTTTTGCTTTCTTTTTTAAATTTCATGTTGCATGTCAGCACACTGATGTAGTCGTATCAAACCTGTCAAAGTATCTTTGAGGTGGGGAGAGCACTCGCTCAAAGGAGCTTTTGGTTCCGTCAGAATAAAATGATTTGTTGCGAAACAGGGCACAGTGTGTCAACTAAGATTTATTTAAAAGCTTGCGAAGTTTCATGGTGCAGTCTCACGAACTCCTCAGTCACGATCAATTGAACACATTCCAAACTGTTTACAGTGTTAAGGAGAGCCACCAGGAAGATTTTTCAATAATTAAAGGTGACATTCAGTGCACTATCTGGTTTGTTCTCTTTTTGATTTTCTTCAGAGCTGTTTTGTTTATACGCTAGACTGTTATTTTCCTATTCACATAGCAAAAATAAATGACTGTTGCTGATCCATGCAGAACAACACTGAAAAATAGGGTGATGATATATCTGTGCATGGTGTGGTTGCGCTCAGAGCAAAATGCACAGCAACTGCAATTGCATACACAAGGAATAGAGTAGTGCACACACTTTCTTGGGGATATGGCACAACAGTTTATCTTTGCATGTAAACCAGAGTGCGTGCACAGTATTATAAAAGCAGGAGTGGTGATCGCATTTTTGCAACAGAGCACGGCGACGTGAAAGGAAACTGATAATATATTTTATGCACATGGTATAGAGCTGCCACAGCCAGTTATTTGTCTGCCTCAAAGTAATGAAGGCTCACCTTGCAGTTGCTCAAGTCATTTAGTTTTTCAGCACTGTCACTATCATAAATATTGCTGCAGCAGAAATCCTCAAGGTGTGCAACAAGGAAGTCACGTGACAGGTGCTCAACAGATGTGGTATGTGGTGTCCCAAGGAGAAAATTATGCCTTTAGTGAAGAACACTTGAGAGTAATATGTCAAACTTGTGCCTACAATCTGCTCAACTGTCAGATGTGGCTTGCGTGAAGTGCTATATATAGTGTCACAATTCACGCTCAATCCTCTGCAAAGCAAGCAACTAATGGAGGTTGGGGCATTATGTGAGGAAATGCATTTTACGGTACAGAATCTAGGCACACCCCATGAATTTTACATTTTGCTTCTTATTCGAGTGTGCCTTCCCATCTCATTACACTTTCTTTCTTTCCTGTGTTTCAATACATATGCAAGTAATTGTAAATTATTTCGAGGAAGTTTTATTTAGTAATATATGAACAACATACAAGATGCAGATGTGTACGTTTCATGTTATGTGCATTGGTTAGCAGCCTATGATATGTTTTAAAGAAGGCATGGAACACTCTTTGAACACGGAAAATGGTGTCAATCAGTCGTGGAGGCTCCTGTGAACGTGTGCGTCGAATATTGTTGCACTGAATGCACAAGGGAATTTGCAATTTTGTTTCAAACACAGCTGAAAAGCATCCACTTCCCTCTCATTACACTTTCTTTCTTTCCTGTGTTTCAATACATATGCAAGTAATTGTAAATTATTTCGAGGAAGTTTTATTTAGTAATATATGAACAACATACAAGATGCAGATGTGTACGTTTCATGTTATGTGCATTGGTTAGCAGCCTATGATATGTTTTAAAGAAGGCATGGAACACTCTTTGAACACGGAAAATGGTGTCAATCAGTCGTGGAGGCTCCTGTGAACGTGTGCGTCGAATATTGTTGCACTGAATGCACAAGGAATTTGCAATTTTGTTTCAAACACAGCTGAAAAGCATCCACTTCCCTCTCATTACACTTTCTTTCTTTCCTGTGTTTCAATACATATGCAAGTAATTGTAAATTATTTCGAGGAAGTTTTATTTAGTAATATATGAACAACATACAAGATGCAGATGTGTACGTTTCATGTTATGTGCATTGGTTAGCAGCCTATGATATGTTTTAAAGAAGGCATGGAACACTCTTTGAACACGGAAAATGGTGTCAATCAGTCGTGGAGGCTCCTGTGAACGTGTGCGTCGAATATTGTTGCACTGAATGCACAAGGGAATTTGCAATTTTGTTTCAAACACAGCTGAAAAGCATCCACTCTTCTTTCAACAAATGACATCCCTCTGGGCAGTAACGTCGCTGCACTTTTTCGTTAACCTTTAATAACGAGGTGCACATTGTCTTTATTTGTTGAATTCGAAGTGAACAAATAAAGCATATCGGGCTCGATCGCAGAGTCAGCCAATGCTGCTTCTGCCTCAATCAACTTAGAAGACAGTGCGGTCATTTGTGAGAAACAAAAAGGCAACACTGCCATGAAATCCAACACACTGAAATCCATCATGATTGTGCTATTAATCTGAACTTGAAAAAAATAACAATATGCTGCTATGTACACCTGACAAGACCAAAAGAAAAGAGGAAAAAAAATGTCCTCACTTAGCATATAGTGTAGAATCATTTTAAATTTTTTTCAGAATTCTAGCTAGCTGTTTTTCTTTTCTTTTTTTTGAAGTTTATAGGTACAATTTATTTTAAAAACAGCAGTTTGATGCTAGTGCACGAGCAGAATACACGCACATATTCGGTTTTTGGTATGTTTACACAGGCTAGGAGGGTATGTTCTCCGGATGTTTCCTTCGTGTACTTTTTTTTTCCCGACGATATTGCCCGGACCTAATTGATGAGCTTCGGAACTCATCCCTTTCTTCACGCGCTCTTTGTCAACCCACTGTAGTACATAAAACACCTGGGGTGACGCCAGATGTTCCTAAAAAGCGAATTCGTGCTTGACTGCCGTCATACGTCATCGCCGACGTGTGAATCCTAGCAAATGTGGCCACAGAACACCTATAGATGTGGCTTTCGGACAGCGGCTTGCCGGTATCGCCGGAATTTCGTAGAAAATATGGATTATGGCTCGTTTCTGGCACGAAATAAATCCTCATTGAGCAGTATAATGACTAAAGGGAGCCAGTCTGCAATGCAGCGCCCATTTCGAAAGCACTCGAGGGGTCGGAAGCAGCCGCTGTGCGAAAGTAAACAAACACCGCCAAGGGCCGTTCCGATCGACTAAGCGGCTTGCTTCGTTTCTGCCAAAGCGCTTCATTCACATCGGAGAGTTTCGAGAAAGCTAATCGCATGCGCTAACGCACGACATATGACTAAAAATCTTAATTGAGTCGGCGAAAATGAGTGCGTTGTGATGGGCTGGCGGTTGATAGCGAACGACGACAGCTACGACGTCGGCCTCGGTGTCGTCCGGGCGTCGGGCTGCTGTGATGCGTCTGTTACTCGCGAAGGCATAGTGTTATCGGCAATGTTCTTCAATTCTGTTACACAACTAAGCAGGGCTGTTCAAAATGGTTTATTTTGCACTTAATACACGAGGACACGATGTGTTATGGGCGTCTATGCCAACGCGCTGATCTCACATATCTTGACTACGTGATCTTTACCAGTCGTATGTCGCATGCCGGATCGCACGCAGAATTGAAAAAAAAAAGAACTAGAGGATTCGAACTCTCAACGACAATATTCGTACGGAAAGCTCCTACCGCCTTTGGTGACTGAGCTATGCCGCCATTGCCTTCCAACCGTACTTAGAGTGCTATGGCTTAGCCGACTTTTTTTTTTCTTTATTGAAACTGACGAGACTAATCCGCGCATTTGTGCCTGCGGGTGCGGTAGTCTTTCTGTTGTGCGGTTCTTAGCAGCCTGTTTTATTACAGCAACCGCACTGTTCTATCACAGTTGCATAAACCTAGTTCTCAAACACGGGACACGCATCAATTGGAAGTTGCCAGTTAAAGCAGGGACGGCAGAGCTAATTGGCCGCTGTGCACACACTCCGATCCGATAGGTCTTGCTTGCCGCTATAAACTATGGAATGCAAACATCAGAGATCTTTGAATTAGCTGGAGAAAAAACTGATTTAAAATATGCCCCGTAACGTTTTACCTTTGTCAAATGAGCGCCATTTGCCTGTGGCGCCTTGAACTGATGGGAGCTACCACGGGATCCGTGAGGCTAGTGGGGGCCACAACCATGGCCACAACACCGACGCCATTAATGTTGTTGTTTTCTTCTGTATTGGCACATACCCGTGCTAAGAGATTGGGCAAAGAGCGTTAATAATGAAAAGATGCAGCATAAGTATTGCGAATTACCAATCAGAATAGAATAAACCAAAAGAATTTTGTAGTAAACGCCGCAGATACCTGTTTGACAGGTACTGTGGAATGCTCAAACGTCCCATTATAGCTAGATCGCTATAATAAGGCGTTTCAAGGGACCCTAAGCGTATTGAAGGGAATTGAAGGTATTGAAGGTATTGAAAGATACTGAAGGGACCCTAAAGAACAAAATCATTTTGTGTCTTACTATTTTACTCTTGCAATAACAAAATCATCACTTTTGCCACGTGACAACGCTTAGTAAGCTAGAAAAACACCAAAAAAGTATGGTTTTTGACCCCCATTTCACTTTCCGTACCAGCTCGCTGTGACGTCATAAATTCTAAAGGCGCCTCCTGTAGGGCACAGAACGCATCATCATCATCAGCCTGTCTACATCCGCTGCAGGGCAAAGGCCTCTCCCATAGATCTCCAGTTATCCCGGTCGTGTGCTAACTGTTCCCAATTTATCCCCGCAGACTTCTTGATCTCATATGCCCACCTACCCCTCTTCCACCCCCTGCCACGCTTGCCTTCTCGAGAGATCCGCTCTATTACCCCTAATGGCCAGCGGTCGTCTTGTTTTCCCATTACATGGCCTGCCCACGTCCATTTCTTCTTCTTAATTTCTATCAATATTTCCCTAACACGCGTTTGTTCCCTAACTCACTCCGCTCTCTTCTTGTCCCTTAATGTTACACCTACCATTTTCCGTTCCATTGCTCGCTGCGCCGTCCTCGATTTAAGCTGAACCCGGTTAGTTAGCCCGCAAGTGTCTGCGCCGTAGGTGAGTACCGGTAAGATGCAGCTGTTATACACTTTCCTCTTCAGAGACAATGGTCATTGTCTGAGAATGCTTGCCGAATGCACCCCACCACATTCTTGTCTTCCTAATTATCTCAGCCTCACGGTTCGGATCAGGGGTCACTACTTGGCCTAAGTAGACATATTCGCTTACCACTTCCAATGCCTTACCACCTATCTCAAACCGCGGAGCTCGCCCAAGGCTTTTGAACATTAGTTTCCTGCATATTAATTTTCAGGCCCACCGTTCTACTTTGCCTGTTCTGTAGAGTAATCATGCTTTGTAATTAGTTTCCCGAGTTGAGTTACTGGGTTACTTAGCAAGGCAATGTCGTGTGCAAATCAGAGGTTACAGAGGTATTCCCCAATAACCCTTACACCCACCTCTTCCCAATCAAATGTACTAAATACCTCTTGTAAACATGCTGCGAATAACGTCGGAGAGATTGTGCCCCCTTGTCTTACGCCCTTCCTTATAAGTATTTTACTGCTCTCCTTATGGAGGACTATGGTGGCTGTGGAGCTGTTGTTGATGTCTTGCAGTAGTCTTACATAGCGGTAGTCTGCGCCCTGATTCCGCAATGCCTGCATGACTGCAAATGTATCGACCGAGTCAAATTCTTTCTGATAATCTATGAAGGCTACATATAGGTCAGTAAAACAGATTCTTGGGCTAGTTGGTTTTGCATATTAACAGTGAGGCACATCACAAGTGAGACGCACAAAAAGCGCCTACCCTTCTCTGCCTCTTCCTTTTTGTGTGTCGCACTTGCGCTGTTCATCACTGTTATTAAGCTACATATAGGGGTTGGTTATACCCGCACATTTCTCTATCACCTGATTGATAGTGTGAATGTGCTCTACTGTTGAGTAGCCTTTACGAAGCCCTGCTTGTTCGTTAGGTTGACTGAAATCTAAGGTGGCATAAGTTATGTTAGCGATTACCTTGGTAAATTCTTTGTAGACGACTAACAGTAAGCTCAATGACCTGTAATTTTCAAGTCTTTCAGCAGGTGTCTTTCACGCTTGCAACTCTTTCAAAGCTTCCATTATTTCCTCTGTCATTACTGGTAGAATGTCAACGTCTTATGAACTGCTTCCCCGTTCAATATTATACTGGATATCGCGGCTACTGTAGAGATCTCTGCACAAAATTATATTGAGCTAAAAATGGGGCCACTTGTGTCCTGGAGGCGCCATAGATTTAACGTAGCAAGTTCATTGAAATTTCCTTCAGCCAATGCTGCCAAAATACGGACGAAATACATTGAGATCCATGACATTACGCTTACGCTCGTTTGCCCAGGTTTCGGCGAGAAGTTCATCAATAAGACTTTAACCTTAGTTTTGTCTTCTAATGCTAGACCCCTGGTATCCAAAGCAACGACAATAGATTCTTACATTGATTGCCCATCGTTCTGAACTGGTTCATTGTTTCTCTTTGTTTCCCTTTAAGTAAAGATATAGCTCGTTCTTATCCGTAAAACTATGCAAATTAGAACAGGACAAGAAAGGGAAGGCGACACTTAATGAGCACGCTCAGCGCTCGCCCAATGCCACCATTCCCATTCCGCATAACGTCGTCTCTCTGGGAGCATCAACGGATTCCGCAAAATGCTGACTACATGGGGTTTTGCATGGCACAATACACGGGTCCCTAGCTCTTAGCCTCCAGCGAAACGCTACCTTGGCTGCTGAGGTTTAACTAACTCATTCTGAGTCAGCAGCCGAACATTGTAACCACTGAGTGGCAGCAACAATCCTAGATTTTTGTAAAAACGCCGGTTATTGAAAATGGAAAATGCATGAGAACGACGACGATGACTATGATGATGATGACGATTTGTATATGGTCATGGCGTGAGCAGATTGAGGATTTGTCAAGACCTGAGGGTTGGCCAAGGCCTGAGAATCTTGGTTTTTAGTTGATATTTTGCGTAGCCTTCTCCCAAAAAAAACAGTGCCTTCCAGTGTAAATATGGCGCCGGATGACGCTGTAAAGACTGGACTAGCTGTCAGGTACAGATCGTCCTGGACGATGTCTACCTAGAATTGGACCTGGATCTGTACCTGGGAGCCACATGGATGATATGTGAGGTACAGGGCGGCACTGCCCTGACAATGGTTAGTGCTGTAATGTCACTGGTGCGCACTCGGTAATGCCTAAACCTTACTGAGCACGCGGGGAAAGGTGCTGAACGCTGTCCCAGCGAGCAGTGGCAGCGCCGACAGTTGGCAGCGCAAAACACTGGGACCGCGTGCTGGGACCGCGGTCCCACGCTGGGACCACGTGCTGGACGGCTAACAGTGCTTCACACTTGGGCTCGTGAAGAACTTGGGACTCGAGAGAGAGGAATTATCATAGACGGTTGCCTGTGTAGAATTTTGCCAGCTGGTTAACAAAAATGAAGAGCGATGCTACCCGGACGAGAAATGTCGCAACTCCATAGTTAAATTTCGTTCACAAAGATTCCTAATAGTTCATCCGACCAAGGCATACCCCTAACCATTATCAGTGTGGTGAATTCCACATTGTTCGTTAACACTTCGTCAAGTTACAGCCAAAAAGTTAGTGTCTGCGTTGTTGCAGAGAAAGGAACAAATGATCCAGTGCTGTAAGTCGATGAAATCCGCGCCGGTTCTGCAATATCGCCGTACTCGTTCGCTTTGACGCGAAAAACCTGCTTAGCTTTGTGAGTGTGGCGGAAACAGCCGTCACCATCACTTACCGCGAACAATCCCACCTTACAGAGACGTGGAAGATGCGATCAGTCATAATATGGGTGTCATGGTGACCAGCCTGCAAACCATACGCGCTCATTTTGATTCGTTGTGCGGGGTGCTCTCTGCAGTACTCAGCAGCTGTGAAGCGAAGTTAGTTGGGAGCGCTCATCTCGATAGATCAAACTTTTGATGTCTGTAGTTAAGCGGTCGAATATGACCGCGTTACAATGGGTCCTGAGCGCTAACACGCTCAAATGGTTAAGATGTCATGTCCTCGAAATTTATAAATGTTGTTCCTTGTACTGACCATTTCGGACTATGCGCTGGACTAAGCCTAATTGTCAGGAAGGCTGTAGTGCGCGGTACATAAAACAGGAACGAGAAAACGTACATTTTACTTAGATATGTAAAATATTTAGTACGCAGTAAAGAAGGTAGGGTACTTTCCCCTCATAATGGCCGAGCCACTTATTGGCGAACCAGAGTATAAGCTAGAGATGTACCGTTCACCTTGATTGTCTTTTTTTTTACTGCAAAACGTGCGACGCTGTAAACCAAAATGGACGAAAATGGGGTATGCCTTTCGTCCTTTCGGGGAATAAGTGGGCTACCACAGATTCTAAACCAATTTCGGCGTAACAGCAGCGGTTCAAATTTTCCTCCTGCATTTCCCACTCGATTGTTGCCCTGGGTAGAACACTCCAGGCGGACAAACTCTTGAACCAGTTTCGACCAACCGCAAGAATAAAAAGTGGAGGCTGCCCATTGCGATCACATTTTCACTGGAATTATCAGAGTATAACATCACACATAAACACCTTATCAGCATTGGATATCGGATTCACAGACCGGCATATATTCAAATGAACATCGCACACGTAGGCAACCAAACATATACATAAGCATATCAAAGTAATCTGCGACACATACCGCTCTCCTCACGTAACCCTACACCGACAGTCCGATATATGTATCCAGACATCTTGCCTTGTCATGTAGTGTGGGTTGCAAATTATTGTTCAGTGCAGTTAGGAAATAAATATGCATAGAACATGTGTGCGGTTAGCGTGGGCTCTTAGGTAACCCTGCATCACACACATATGTTAAGTTAAAACCGCCTTATAGTCAGCGTCTTTTTAACTAGCGAATTCGAACCCGTCTATTGAACCGAACGAGAGCTCGCGATGCCGGTGCGCAAGTTCATAAAACGCCTCTGAGCGTACAGAAACACAATGGTTAACGACATACGTTCAGCCACGGCGGCGAAGAAACGCGATACATAGTTGCCCCGCCGCTACCTTCTTGCCAAAAGCATCCCTATGCCTGTCCCTAGAGCACGGCTATATACAACAAACGACCACCGGTGCACACAAAAGACGCATTCCTGTGCTATTTATGTGGTTGTTATCCCACACAAAAGTGAAGAACATGGCTTATCATCAGTACCACGGCCAAGATGTGATGTACTTACCCCACTCACTGCGAATGGGACTGCTCGCGGTCAGGCTACACTGTAGTTGCACTGCGCCGGCGGCGGCACGTTGGTTCTCTCTGCCACGTGTCGGCGCTCGCCTACGCGCTAGCTGCTTGACAATGGACGTCGCATGATGCGAAAGACAGAACTTTAACTGCGCTTTATTCGACGATGCAGACAATATTTCATGCAAACTAAGGCGACGTTTTTTTTTTCTTGCACCAGCGAGACGTCACACCGATCGCCGACGGCTGGTGATGGCTTCGGTATATGGGGAAGTCTCTTTGCGCGTATAAATTGGAGCCACTAACTCTTCGGCCATTCGGCAACCAACCGCTGACGATCAAAACAACTTACTTTTGCTATTGATGCAAATATTCTTTGTAATTCGGCGCGTTCCGGCAATGTTTCCACTGCGTGTAGGCTCGGAGGCGCTCATTGGAGCGCGCACACTACAGATAAACTCGCCGTAAGAGTACGCCGGCTTCCGGAGGCCTGAGACGGGAGCCGAGTGAGTGGTGTCCATATACACGGCGCCAGTACAGCGAACAATGTTACAATATCCAGCCTCGCACAATCGCTGTATGATCGTGTGACGGCGACGCTACGCGCGCTTTGCGTTGTCTATACCCTTGAAAAAAGCGTCTTATTCTACCAGAAACACTGCAACAACATTTGAGGCGTTCTTCGAAAAAAAAATGTTGCGCTTTGGCGCACAATTTACATGTAATTCCTTTTCGTGCTCACGGCTCTGCACCGCGGCAGCAGACGACCCAACGTAGATCAGTGGGAGCTCTTTTGTCCTCCATCGGCATTTTCGTACACAGCTTTTGCACACGACACGCATTGGGGCAAAATTTGGTCCTTTGGGATGGGCCGTTCAACCGGTGCTCTCACGGCATGCAGTTCGTCCACTTCTGGCCAATTCTGGTTTATACTGTACAAGGGCGTTACTAACCGTACGAGAGAGCACACCGAAGTGATAACGTACGTTCGGTTTCCTTGTTACACGCAGCTGGTAGTATAATCGGCATTTGCAAAGACAAAAGTGACGAGACGGCCGATATATAGTGTTTTGTTTTTACACAAGAAGGAAAAAAGAACACCGCGAGAGGCGTGCTTGAGCGTGGTGTCGTGCTGGAGCACCTCCTTTGTTCCTGTACGTGCAATTTTTTTTCTAGATTTCTTTCTTTTTTTTCTATTGCAAAAGTCAAGTAAAGTCAAGTTTATTTTCATTTTGCAGCCCTGCCACGGTGGTCTAGTGGCTAAGGTACTCGGCTGCTGATCCGAGGGTCGCGGGATCGAATCCCGGCCGCGGCGGCTGCATTTCGATGGAGGCGAAATGTTGAGGCCCGTGTGCTGTGCGATGTCAGTGCACGTTAAAGAACCCCAGGTGGTGGAAATTTCCGGAGCCCTCCACTACGGCGTCTCTCATAATCAGAACTGGTTTTGGGACGTAAAACCCCACAGAACAAAAACAACATATTTTCATTTTGCATAAGCATGTATTACAAAAACAGAATATGTAAAAGAGGGTCCCAAGGTCATGAGACCCTAGTGGGACCCTCTGTACGTAATTTAATTAGACAAAATAAGAAATTAGCAGAGAAATACAGATTATGATAACGCAGTACAAAACCTTGCAAACATGAAAAATTGGTTTGTAATCCTACGATATCGAAAACTATTACAAGAGAAACAAGAGATAAGTTGAAGGCATATGAAATTATACAAATTTAAACTCGCTGAGAAAATAACAATACCAAGATTAAATATGAACACGGGAAGCAAGAGCAAACATATAAATATGCAAAAAAAGCTCACAAAACTAAAACTGTGTACTTTGCACACCTTAGCGATACAGAGTACCTACTATGAACGGCTGGTATGAAGATAGATTATTTGCCTAATAGATATGGTTTTAATATTTTTAAAACGCAGCAATTCAGTGGGATATTTTGATGTCATAAGGAAGAGAATTCCAGACTTTAATGGGGCGGAATGCGGCTGTCATTTTACCGTAGTTAGTAAGCGCATTAGGCAGTAAGAATTTTTTTTCGCTAAGCAAAACGGTTAGGATTAGCATTCTGCGAGGAATCTAATGGAATGAAACTGTGGCTAATGTCATTTCAGCTAACCTGAACAGCATGACAATTAAGTTGAGCCAAACAAATCAACAATTAAAAGTAGTTTATTCTACAAACGCAATGTATGACTATTATCCCTTCGGTTAAAGTTCGATATAATGCGCACAGCTTGGTTTTGAATATGTTGAAGGTAATGTAAATTCCACTGGTACGCGTTACTGTAAGCAGCAATACCATAATTGATATGACTATGAATAAACGGTTATTAAAGGGAAAGGAGAGCATGAGTTGACAGAAAAGGACTAGCCTTCATGAGTGTTCTAATGCCAAGTGACACTTTTATCCTAATTTGCGATATATGATTATGAAATTTTAGTTGCTGATCAAAATAGATGCCACGAAATGTTACACAATCACTAGTGGCGATGAAGTGCGTGTCAAGGGAAACCTGAGGGGAAAATGGCAGTATTATTTTGGAGGAAACGAAAAACAACGAGTTTGGTTTTGTTCGGTTTTCACATCATGTGATTTGTGATTTCTACGATTATTTAACAAGGTACTGTACTGTTATGTTATACAATGTCTAGTGATTCCGTTACATGGACCACGTGACTCTGATTGACTATGGCCGTTTTTCTGCCAGTGACATTCTTATTTATTTATTAGAGACTTTTGCTAGAAAGTACTCCCATGTGTTTGAACTTATACGCGTATACCTAGTGAATGCGTTTTTTTTTCATTAGTGTTCTGACAGAACCACTGTTATTGTGATTATGCCAGATTGCTTCCCATACTGCTCCGCAACCGTACATGTTGAACGGATCAACCCAGGAGCCAAAGAGTAGCCAGCGCCTTATTAGTTCTATCATGAGCATATAACGTGCATTGTGACGGTGAAACGTGTTCTGGATTGTCACTAATGTAAATTATGAATAGTAATGGTCCGAAAATGCAGCCCTTCGGAATCCCTTGATTATTCTTTTTAATGTCTGAAGATGTGGTGGATAAATGAACTGTTAGTTTTCTGTTCCACAAGTAGTTTTTCAAGAAAGTTAACGTCGGACTTGTTATTCCGTAGGTTTCTAGATTTTTAAGTAATCATGATTACTTGTGTCAAAAGCTTTGGTGAGATCCCAAAAAACAGAGCAAACGATAGGTTCTTTGTCAATGAAATTCTTGATGTAGTCTGTTAGTGAGACAACCGCCAAGCCAATTGAACTGCCTGAACAAAAACCATATTGGGAATTTGTCAAATGACTGAATTTTGTCAAATAATTATTCAGTCGAGAAAGAAATAACTTCTCAATTCTTTTGCTAAGCGAGCTTAAGATAGAAAGAGGTCGGTAATTAGAAATATTAGACTTCTATCCTTTCTTGAAAATGGGTATGACTTTTGTGTTCTTAAATAGACAAAGAAAAATCCGTATTTTAAATATGATATTATGTTTGCTAATGTTGAAGAGATTAAGTGCCCTATCAACTTCAAGTGACGCAGCTATACTAGGTTTTTGGTACAATCATAATCTTTATAATAACATTATCAACTGTGTTACGTAAATAATTAGGAACAAATCCGCTTTGATGTTTCAATAAAACTGTACACAGCATCAAAGATGTCCCTGTGACTGAAGCCCAGTACCGAGGCACCAAAAGTAAGAATTTGCGACATGAAGCTTACCGCAAGTTTAGAAACCGTAATTTCGAGGCGTCATTTAGAGGGCGAAGCTCCTTAGGGTCGAGCTTTGTCCCCCCGTCGGCGTGACGCAGTACTTAGAGCGCCCACTAGAGGCGCTGCGGTAGCAGCACTCGATCCCAGCGCGTTCTCTGGGTTTGAGCGGAGACCGCTAGGGGCGCTCCGGTGTCGCTCACTCCCGGCGTGCGATCTCTCTCTTCGGCAGCGGAGTGCACCTCGTTAAGAATGAAGACAAGGCGGCGCGTCCTCTGGGCTTGACTGGAGACCGCTAGGGGCGCTGCGATGTAGCTCGCTCCCGGCGCGCTATCTCTGTTTCTTCGACAGCGGAGTGCACTTCGTTGTGAATGAAGCCAAGGCGGCGCGTCCTCTGGGCTTGAGTGGAGACCGCTAGGGGCGCTGTTGTGTCGCTCGCTCCCAGCGCGCGACATCTCTCTCTCTCTTCGACAGCGGAGTACACCTCGTTATGCATGAAGACAAGGCGGGGCGTCCTCGGGGCTTGAGTGGAGACCGCTAGGGGCGCTGTGGTGTCGCTCGCTACCGGCGCACGATCTCTCTCTCTCTTCGACAGCGGAGTGCACCTCGTTATGAATGAAGACAAGGCGGCGCGTCCTCTGGGTTTGAGTGGAGACCGCTAGGGGCGCTGCGGGGTCGCTCGCTCCCGGCGCGCGATCTGTGTCTCTTTGACAGCGGAATGCAACTCGTTATGAATGAAGACAAGGCGGCGCGTCCTCTGGGCTTGAGTGGAGACCGCAGGGGCGCTGCGATGTCGCTCACTCCCGGCGCGCTATCTCTGTTTCTTCGACAGCGGAGTGCACTTCGTTATGAATGAAGCCAAGGCGGCGCGTCCTCTGGGCTTGAGTGGAGACCGCTAGGGGCGCTGTTGTGTCGCTCGCTCCCAGCGCGCGATCTCTGTCTCTCTCTCCTCGACAGCGGAGTACACCTCGTTATGAATGAAGACAAGGCGGCGCGTCCTCTGGGTTTGAGTGGTGACCGCAGGGGCGCTGCGGTGTCGCAGGCCCCCGGTGCGCGATCTCTGTCTCTTTGACAGCGGAGTGCATCTCGTTATGAATGAAGACAAGGCGGCGCGTCCTCTGGGTTTGAGTGGAGACCGCAAGGGCGCTGCGGTGTCGCTCACTCCCGGCGCGCGATCTCTCTGTCTCTTTGACAGCGGAGTGCACCTCGTTATGAATGAAGAAAGGCGGCGCGTCCTCTGGGTTTGAGTGGAGACCGCTAGGGGCGCTGTGGTGTCGCTCGCTCCCGGCGCGCGATCTCTGTCTCTCTCTCCTCGACAGCGGAGTGCACCTCGTTATGAATGAAGACAAGGCGGCGCGTTCTCTGGGTTTGAGTGGAGACCGCAGGGGCGCTGCGGTGTCGCTGGCCCCCGGTGCGCGATCTCTCTCCCTTCGCAGCGGCAGTCGTGGAGTGAACATCGTTATGAATGAATACAAGGCGGCAAAACTGCAAGCGTAGCTGAGGACTCGCAGAGCTGCTGCAGCACGGCAACGCAGACAAGCGGATCGAGAGTTGCGGGCTCGCGAAGCTGCAGCAGCACGGCGACGTCGACAAGCGGACCGAGAGGGGCCGAGAGCGCGGGAAGCGGCGGCAATACGCTGGAAGCGTTCTCTACTTGAGGTTGGTGGCGCCCATGCGCCGTTTAAGCTGCGATTTTCTCGACCGAAGTTTCGGACACAGCTGCAAGGTCTGCGACCGCTTGTGGTTCGAGAATAATCTCCTTAAGATTGCAAACATCTAGAACGAACAGCCCCGCGCCAATGCCATTTCCGTGCTGCAGCGAGAGTTTGCCACCGATGATGAAGCTCACAGTGAGTACAAGGGTTTCTCTACTTGTAAAGATTCCTTGGTGGCAGGCAAAGTCCCGGCAATGAGCGCTGCGTAAGGCTACTGCTACCCACCCACACCTGACCACTTACCCGCTTTGAACCACGTAGCGGAATGCCTTTTCTCCCCACGCTTGCCTTTTATTAGCATCAGGCGTTTGACAATCGGCAACGGAGCATACGGTATCAAAGGGCAAGTGGTTAATCACTGCAAATCATCGTATATTTTTATATGATGAATAAAATAATTTGTATATATACACTGTACAAGTGTTGTATGATTGAGTTAGCAATGCACATGGATTCACGGTTATTCTAATGATTCCTGAAGCTGCGCCCACTCATGATCATTCACTCCATGGATAGGCGGTGTTTTTTTCTTATTAATATACACAGGTGACCTTCTAAATCTATCTTGCGAAATATGCTTCGTCATCCGTGACAGCGCATTGATGTACGTTAACTTAGTCTTAGCTTTAGCAAAAGGTGCAAGCAAAAATGCTTTGAAAACACATATATGGGTAGTCGCTGGTGTCACACGTTGTACTGAGGGCGGTAGCTTTGTATATAGCCGCTTCCAAGGTGAGGATGGGGAAAGAAAGCTCCTGATGTGGCCAGCGGTGTACCGCATTGTAAGCCACATAAAAACTGTCTGCTACAATGTCTTGGTGACGGATACTGTATGGTGAAGTGTAACTTGTACGCAAATCCGTAGCTCATAAATTGGTGCTATGGATATATTTGACGACATGGGGAGATGATGTCTGCAGAAGACGCCGTCAGAAATACCTGGAAAGGTAGATCTGTTATAGGCAGCTTAGAGTGTAGAGGGCAGTTTCATTCACTCACCGAGTATGGCGAGGAGATGCTCTGGCGTGCGGCCAGTTCGGACGCGCTTCACATGGACTCCGCTTTTTGTTCAAAGTTTCCGAGGAACACTTCATCGTAGGACATCATATTTTGGTGAACAGCATCGTGAACGTCGTCGGAGACAGTGGACAGTAAGCGTTGTGGACAATTCAACGTTTCTTTTTATCCTCGAGACTACAACATTCTTGGGTTAGAGGGTGCTATGTTTGGCGGTAGATTAACGCGGAAGAGTAGGCGACGGCAGCCAAGCGCATGGCTTTTCTGTAGAAACGTCTTCGTATTCACTCAGTACGCAGTAAAAGCGGCGGCTTTGTTCGCGCGACGGCCGCGGTCGGTAATTGCTGTGACGTACATAGCTGCACAGCTGAGGGTACATGACGGGTGACAGATTTCTCCACTGTGGTGCCTTAGAGAATTTTCGGAGGTAACGCGGCATCCTAGAAAGGAGTAAAAGGGGGAGGGTCGCTTGCAAGAACAGCGGGGGCTCGCTGTCGAAGTAATCTTTTGACCTCTCTGCGCGGTCAACTTGTCGCCAAGGGGTCGCCCGTTAGGGGGAGATGACAGCGCCGTGTAAATGCACCGAAGTGCTTCTGATGACAATAGACCTGTCAGGCACTCCTGTTCAAGCGACAACTTGGATGCATGCCGCCGGGTAAATAGAGTGGCAATTTGGGCCTTCTGCGAAGTTCTGCTAACCCATTACAGGATTAGTCCCCGACGCGACTTTTCGCAGAAGCCCGGTGCAGTGAACGCTTCGAAGTGTGAGAACGCGAAGGCGTAACCGTAGGTTCTGACAGAGAGAGTAAACACCTGTTTTATTGGTGAAGTGCTGCATATGGGTTGGTCCCAGAAGGCGGCCGAAGGAGCGATTGGAGGTATTTAGCAGGAGAACAAAGAAGAGAGAGGAGAGGGAGCTTAGCGCTAACTCCGGTCGCAGACGCGGCAAGGTGGTCGTAGGTCGAGCTTGGCGCTGCCTCTGATCGAGATATGGAGAAGTTTTAAAGCTTGGTGCTTACCCCGTCTGAGTGCAAACGTTAAGGACTCGGAACGAACCGCTTGGTGTGGTTTGAGCCCAGTTGTGTTTTTATTATGTCACCTAACAGTACTGGCCGTCCCGGCCAATTTTTGTAAATAGTGTACTGTGTAAATATATCTGTGGGCTTTGCTGCGAGGGCATCTTGGCCCACTCTGTTCTAAAACGTATCGCCGCTGCCATTCAGAACCATCGCGAAGCAAGACAATTACGAAAATTAACTGGATACACAGATGAATACATGCATGTTATGTCGTGTGTTGTAGCGCAACCGTTGCTGCTCGTTCATTCACGGTGGCTTCGCAGTCAGGGGGTTCCAGTTCAGGTCTGTGGAATTTAGGTGCATGGTTGAGCAACCGCGCACTTTGTTGTGGCAGGTCAGAACAACTGCCACAACATACGGCCAACAGATATACGACGCCTTCTATATTCCCGCACCTCAGCATTCAAATGAGCTTGCGTGTCGTGTGCGCGTTCACGGTCGCATTTAAACTTTGTCAGAAGCATGTGACTCTTCAGAATTTTCATCATTATTATTACTCATTGGCCACGCTATTGCGGCTTCGGGGCTCGTAAATCTTCCAGACCGCAAATAGCGAGAAAATTACGCAACATGTTATCCAGTTCTCTAGTATTGTTACAGGCACGCTGTGTGCACAGCGGATTTAAGGCAGGCCATAAGGTTACCGCTGTTTCACGTAATATGGACTGGGGAGAGAAGGCTTGAACCAGGTTGCTGGGCGGGTTGTGCACGGCAGAGGTGATGATGTGACGAACAACGAAGTAAATTAATACATCGGGCAATGGGTGAGCAAAGTGCTATGAGGGCCTCCGCAACGCGGTTGGCTGTTCTTTATTTTTTATTATGTAGTACGGGCGCCGCCAGCTTATACGGTGGCGGGATCTAGCAGCGCATGCGTGGACCTACCCTCGCCAGTCAGGATCCTCCAGTCAGCGCTGAAAGTGCTACGCTTGTTTCGCTAAGCTCGCGCCTCAGGAGAGGCTGCTACGGTGATTCATCTATCGTACGGTGTTGGTATGAGATCGACGATATATTGCTACAATGCAAACCGTAACCACGCCGTGCTTAGCTTTTAACGTGTAAGTTTCATATTGCAGATATCGGTTATTCTTCGCAGATATAATGTATGTTGTCACTTGATTACAAGATCCCTGCCCACGTAAACTCCTCTCCCGAAGAATCGTCGTGCAATTCTTGTGCATTTTAGCAGGTTAGTTGGGTCGTTAATACGAAATTGAATGCACTCTTTTGTTTAGCTTTAAAATGACGAGATTTCCTGCTAGCACTTCTTTTGTTTGTTTGTTTTTTGCCTCGGTGATCTATGGTTTCTGATGATTAGCTTGTTAAAAAAATCCACGCGTATCCACGGAGTGAATGATGATGAGTGGGCGAAGCTCCGGAAGTTAATCGGTAAAAACCGTGAATCTTCCGTGAATCTTGCCCAGTCGCCATCTAGCGCTCTCCTATCACACTAGAGCACGCAGCAAGCGCCTCCGCGCCATCTATTGATCAATTCACTACTAGCTAAGCAGCACCGCAGCGCTCTGACGGACGGAATGACAGACAGACAGACGGACGGCGAACGGACGGACGCCCATACATCTGAATGAAGCGAGCACTGCAGCGCCATCACACCATCTAGTGAGCACTTCACGAACTAGAGGTGGCTACAACAATCGGAGGATGGACAGACCCACGGCATAAGGAGCTTCGCCCCTAAATATTTTGCATGGAGGTATGCTTGTGGCGAATGTGTTGGCGTACTAACGCCGATGTATTTTGGCAGTGACTACACCCGCTGACACTGAAGTCTTTATTCCCAAGAGATCATTCTATGCTCCGGACGCCTGACACTATATCACTGAGAACCAACCCTATATACCAAGATTTTTAATGCGTATATTTTGCATCATTGCACCATTTGCACCATGTTACACATAATGTGTCACTGTTAAATAATTTTTTTAGATAAAGATTTGTGTACTGCTGAATATTGTGATGGCTAGTGTAGTATATATATATATATATATATATATATATATATATATAGAGAGAGAGAGAGAGAGAGAGAGAGAGTAGATCTTCAGCCCCAAATCTACCATTACCTTGAATATTATAGGTTCGAATGAGTGCTCAACAGCATTTTTTTCTGCCTTAGCGCTACCGTTACATTTAAAGATAGCACCATCAGGCAGTGCTGTAAGCGCTGCGTTTTCGGCCTCGGTAAACGCTGTCCCATGTAATCTTTGATTTGTGGGGTTTAACGTCCCAAAAGCAGCTCTGATTATGAGAGACGCCGTAGTGCAGGTCTCCGGAAATTTCGACCACCTGGGGTTCTTTAACGTGCACTGATATCGCACAGCACCCGGGCCTCAACATTTCGCCTCCATCGAAATGCAGCCGCCGCGGCCGGGATTCGATCCCACGACCTTCGGATCTGCAGCCGAGTGCCATAACCACTAGACCACCGTGGCGGGGCCCCATGTAATCTTTACTGCCTAATTTCGTTACACAAGAGATCTAATCGAATAATGTTCCTTGCAGATAAGCAAAATTTACAGACGCGCAATAGAACATACTCAGTGTATACTACGGGACCTCCTTCTGTATATCCTTTTTTGTACATCTTTATATGAAATAATAAAACTTGATTTGATTGATTTGATTTGAGGACACGAACTAATTGTTCGCCTCTGTGTCTGAGCTCTCCATGTGTCCGTGTTGGTTTTGCTGGTGCTATAAATTCTCACCTTTCCCGTTAGTCCAGTTTTCTCTGCCTTAATTGCACGTTGCCGTCTTGCACTTCATCGGTGATGGCTTACCTTGTCACTACTTGGACTGAGCGAAAAAAATGGCATTGGCGTTCCAGAGCATTCAGTCGCTGAATGGAAGCGCCAATTATATTTGTATTGTTGGTATAAGGAGTTAGCGCTATTTTTCAATGCTTGTGTTCCACGACTTTATATTCGAATAGCTGGTCAAATAGGGGGTGCAGTAACTAAGCTGCCTAAGGCGGATACTTTCCTCGTCATCGGTGGTACGTCAAAGCAGCCTTATCGAGGAGGTGCGTCCGCCATTTCTACAGTACAAAATAGACTGCGGGCAATCAGCGTGGCACTCCGTTATTAATGAATATGCAACGATCGCCCACTATTAGTGAAAGGAAATGCCCCAGAGCTCGATGAGAATTATTTTGTAACAGAGACTCGACAGATGTGTACTTATTTCAGAGTTTGGGAAGGTCCTTACCGTGCTTTGAGATTAGAAACAATTTGCAACGACAAGAAAAAAAAAACTTGCTGTGTAACACATCCGTAGAAGATATATAAATGCCGTTATTGCTTGTGAATCCACACAACTTATGGCTTCCCAGACAGCTATTTTTAGTACACATGACATCCAGCAGATGTACCTTGTCGGACGTCCGGTCATCCCATGGACATTCGTTTACAACCGATATACGTTCCTAGGACATCTAGCAGATGGTCGCTAGCCAGATCCACGCGCATCCCAGGGCCCATCCGTCGTACATCCGAGAACGAATATTCGGACATTTCCCAAAAATGCTCCCAGAAAGCACATACGTCGTCTGGATGCCCACTTTATATTCTATAATCAAAGGAGTAGAAATGATTTACAACAGGAAATGTCGCTGGTGCCAACATTTCAACAAATAGACTTGAACGACGTCCTGATGAAGAACACAAGCTCACTTGTCGAAACGCTAGCTCGAGCGGCATTCCCTGCTTTCCATTGTTTTTACTGACCTGTTTTCGATTCAAGCCTACATCTCCTCTCAGTTTTTATTCTTGATTGAAGTTCATGTACTGTTGGACATTTAGACTTGTAATACAGGTTGCACAGACCCTAATGACGAGAAATGAATGCTGATTGTGCTGTCCAACAAAGCTTTTATGCTTTTAAACTATTGAATGGAGGTTAATGGTGGACATTCCCCACATAGTTTGGATATTGTTTGAGGCACAATTCACTAAATATACATTACATAGGCATCACTAAACGTTGCCCAGAAGCTGCAGCAACAGTTCAGTATACACTTCATTTTCTAAAGAGATATGTACCTTCCAAGTTTGGTTTCATAGCATAACTTCATTTAAGAGGCTGCATTACATTTAAGGCTGAAATACTGTTGCACACATTTAACCTGAATAAAATAATTATGGCCCAAGGCGCTAACATTCTACATGTTAGCAATACATTAAACAGCCAAAGAAAAACCATGCAACAAACATGAAAATGGAATGTCACCGCTTTGGACAACTGAACACAGCTGTGAGATGTGTTCATGTTTCATGTTGTGATCTGTAAAGTAGGCTCGAAAGCCTACCTTGTACATGACAACATCAAAATTAAGGCTTCACTATCGCACAGCAAGAACATAAAGGGGCCCTGGAACGCTTTCTGAACATAGTCATAAAACATTGCGAATAAGTTGTGGAAGCTCCGTGGAACGTGTCAGCCAAATATAACTGCACCGCACTCGCCAAGGAACTGTAATCAGGTTTGAAACACAGCTGGAAAGCGCCTGCTCTTCTTTCAACAAATGAGATCACTGGGGGCACCGACTGCGCTACTTGACTTTTGAGACAACTCTTGACGAGGACAAGAATTGCCTGATCCGCTGGATAGGGAAGTTTTAGCCTAAAAGGCAGCTAGCCGAGGAAATGACAATCTGTTTAACTTTATGTCAGCCAATGTTGCTGAGCAAAGTTATGTTAACTGCAGAATTCTTGCGAAAGGTAAGCAAGGTTGCGCAGTTTTATGAAAAACTTGTTAAATTGCAATAAAATGATAATAAAAGTCAACAAGCAGAGAGCAAGTCGAGTCTGATGGACCAAGCCTAGTTTTCTTAAAATTACAAGTTAGATCAACGGCTAACATTACTGTGACTGCACCATTTTAAAAGGCCGTAATAATCAACATCTATTTTTCACATAAGAAGGGGTAGAGTTGCATACGGAAGGGCACGTCACATAAACGCTTAACCTAAATTTTATCACACGTATTCTAAGCCGCCTAAATAAGGCTAGACACACTCAAAAGCTTGGTCTAGGCACACATCACGATAAAACGCTTATTACTGTGCTTGTGTCACATCGGCTAATCTTTAAACAGTGGCGCCCATTGGAATCTATCGCAATCTAAAGTGTGCGTTGTGACTGAAGTAATCTGAAACGTACTCATTATATGATGACGTCAGGCGCAGCTGAGTCACGTGAACTACTACGGTTTATTGCTCACGAGTACAGTGTTCATGTATCAAACTTTGAATTTAACCCGCTTACATTTATAGTCCACGCTCACGGCGAAAAATAAATCAGCTAGGATGCGATGATGTCCATTCGCAGCAACACAACAGGCGATGAGTCAGTTGCTCGCACCGATGCCAAACCAGTCGCAGGCGTCGTCACGAGGGCACCGTGACGTACACTGTGCGACAATTCATGTCGAGCGAGGCTGTTTTGGTGTCCCGAGTGTTGTTTCGAGCAGTACACATCACTGATAAGGCTCCAACGACAAGAAACACCTTTACGATGGATTTCCGCCTTAGCCAGCTTTCATGTGTTGCTATTCACTTAAGGCGTCAGCGCGGTTATGTCATAGGCGGGTACGATGGCGTCCGACGTGTACCTTGTAATTGGGGACGATAGACCAACCTCTGAGTATCGGCTCTGTGCCATTAGAGTATGCGTTGAGCTTTATTTGCCTTTGATGAAGTGAGCAGCACAAATATGCGCGCACTTTGTGGGATTGCAGTTTTCTCGCCTGGCCGCTGGAATCCAAGCTGTTTCCGCTTCATCTGTCGGAAAATATAACGTTTTGACTTGCGTCAGCAAATTAGTTCCGTATCACACACTGCATCTTGGCATCACACAGCAGTGCCCGAGCGGCGAGCGCTTCATGGGAATAATTCTAGCAGCGGAAAACACCCGAACACAAGCACCCACAGCCAACAAATGCAAGCTGAATCCACGCGAAAACAAGGTAAACAGGAAGATTTCTAGGGCACGTTTCCGGTGAACGCACAATGTTGTGAGAGAACGGAAAGCGCTAACGAAACCATGGGTGCTACCGCGTAACGATTCCATTCCAAAAACTATGCTTTTTGACGTCACTTTATGCTTTTTGACGCCTGCCATTCGTCGAAACCAATTTCGCGCCGCATGACGTCGCCTGACGTCGCCTGACGTCCGCGAGAGCGCAGAATCAGGGGATGCTTACCGCCTAACGATTATATTTATTTTTTCATGCCTCTTCTCATCCTGGCCGCCTGCCATTGGTCGCAACAAATTTCGCGCCGCTAACGCCAGCGGGGGCGGAGAATCCGTGACGTCAAAATGACGTTTACGCACTCATTATGCTCGGCCGAAAGGAACATTTTTTAGAATCGCCGGAGAGCGATGCGTTTTGAAAGGAATGGAGAATGGCATCGAACATGGCGGTGGCTGCTAGGTTCGGGGCGGCGGTGGGCTTAACGGCAGCGGCTTTTCTGTTGCGGCGGGCGCCGGCGAGCCTCGACTACGTCGACGGAGGGTATCGGACGGCGCGTTTGACCTGCCGGGTGATGAATTTCGACGGCATTTTCGTCCGTGCTGTGCTTGAGCGGTGAAGTCGCGTAGGAACTCGAAACGAAGCGACCGACGGGTCGGTCGGTCGAACGGAAGGTGTTGTGCGCGCCGCGTTTTTATGCTACCGGGAGCTCTCACGAGGTTCTATAGGATGTGAGGAGACGATTTGGGTGCTGCACGCGACGGTGAGCGAGTGCGTCTGGTGCGTTTCGCTTGTTTTTGTGAACGCCGGCGGGACACGAACCACCGGGGCCACATGGCAACAACGACCGATCAAAAAGGCGGCCGTGAAGGAGTGCTTTCTTCGTCGCGACGTCATTCCCGGCGTGGTCGGATGTGTGGACAGCGCTCTCATCGGCGTCGATGTGCCCCAGGGATACAGGAAGACTTCTGTCATGTGTGGACACCACTTCTACGGCCTCAACGCCATGTCCGTGAGTACTTTGCCTTGGTTGTTTTGTTTAGTACGCTTGCACCAGATTCATACACCGGTGGCACACGAGCACACTCAACCGCGGCAAACAGGGCTGGATTTCTTGATCGCAATCAACGCTGTCGCTGCTACATGGCCTAAACTAATCCGGATCAAGTCTAGCGCTGATGTGAGCGAAGTGCGATGGAGATCGCGATGCGCACATCGCGATCGTGATCCCCATCGGACCTGACGGCGATTGAAGGTGATCGTGTGAGATATGACGGTTGGTCGGTTTATTGTATTTGCTAACAATGCGTTGTCACCGCGCACATTTTCCTATATCTGCGATGCGGATGTGCGCACACTCGCTGTGGACTGCATACGACCGGAATTCGGCTACGACGTAGGGGCGCACTGTAGAGCTAGGCGCATGCCTCCTTAAATGAGAGAAAACCGGCTTTGTTGCGAAGTTACGACTGTAGTGGCAAATTGCACAGCATACCTTGTGCAACCGTGCTTTTAACAAAATTACGAGTGCACTATTACATGCCTGCTGACAAGTAGCCCCCGTCAGTGCAGTCACTGGATTTTTTTTAATGGAGGTTGCTACTAAATTGATGGGAGGAGTAAATATATGGATCACATCATTAAGGCAGGTTCAGCGCAGCTTTTGCAGTCAAGTAGCATTATTCCTTGTGGCACTAACTTTCTTGTAAAGCGACGGCACACAGCTTGGTGCACTACTCCCATAAGAATGGTAGGAGAGGGGTCCATGGACAACCCGCCCCCGAAATTGTGCCAATTCTAATGTGTATATTTTTCACTTTCACAAACAAATGCTTGTGCATATATATTCCATGTGCGTGTGTGTGTGGATGTGTGTGTGCCCTCGAAAAAAAATGCTGCCAGCTGACTATGGTACTGATTATATTTTCCTGCAGGTGATTGGATACCCATTGCAGCCATGGCTTCTGAGCCGGATCCCTGGCCATCTTTCTAAGCACTCCACGAGCCAGACATCACTGCCAATATTCACTGCAGCGTGTGCTGCTCTGTGCAAGCTTAGACTTAATGAGGACTTTCTCAGGTTGGACGTAGGTGATATCAGCAGCAACAGCCAGGAGTAGAGTCCCGCAGCGCTTGCCCCAAAGCAGAAGATCGAGATCACTGTATTTATATGAGAACACTGTGCAGTGTGGGACACCGTTGTTGCAAAGTGTGGCACTGCATGCACAATATTTGAGGAGAGTACAGATAAAAGTGCAACAACTGCGACATCATTAAGCACAACAAAGCGTAGCTGCAATATTGTGGCCATTTTACTGGCATCGAAGAATCAATTCATATCATTTCTGCTGACCATACACCACGTTGTTCAAATGTGGTACCAGATGTTTGACAAAAATGAAACTTACCTTGTTCAAGTAATTCCACCACAAGACTAAACTACAGAATACATGCTACGTACTGGAGCGTGGTCACAACCATGCAACATTTAGTGTGTTTACATGCTGTCATTAAAGATGTATAAAGCCACCTCTAGAATGTTCGATGTGAAACAATATGGTATTTAATAAGTACTTTGCATTATAGTACAGCACAAATGTGGCTTTTTGTTGCATGATTTGCACTAGAATGGAGAGGTTCTTGAATGGAAAGTTTTTTTTATGGTATATTCCACTACATAAGGTGGAACGCTTGGAAGGCTATGCATGCAGTCCATTAAAAAGAAAGCAGGGGTATAGTGCTCTGACAAACGAACATCTAGCATGAAATACAAAATAATGCGTTTTGATTTTTTCACCAAGAATGCAAGCTTTTTTGTGATGCTGATGGCTGCCAGCAAAACATTTGTTGTTCCTCGATCTATTCAATCAATGTACGACTTTTTGGTTGTTGAAGTACACAGCACAAAGAGCACCAACTTTGAGAGCATTGCACGTGATGCATGAAACTGTGTGCTTCAATTCAGTGTGTCATGCTCAGCAACACAATGTGAAAGCCCCTTCAATGCTTATTGCAGCTGTCATCATGTGCATGCAAATTTTCCAGTATCTTCTGTGAAATTGCAACTGTTTTCGTTTTTCTTTTTTTTTCAAACTCTCATTTGTCTGGGAATGAAATTCACTGCTCAAGCTGTTATTACACAGATGGCAAACATACTGTTGTGGCTGTGATTTTTAGGTTCGGTAAGACAGGATAATATTCTGCATAGCTTCCTGCTCATCTCACAACTTCCAACGGAAGCTTGCAAGCCACCAGCTGCAGAAAAGTGCAGCTAGCACAACACCTTGTGCTCGACCAAAAGTCTCATTCACTGCCCCTCCGCTTTCCCCACCAGTCTTCCACATAACCATCACGCAACTCGCTTCAGAGGGTGAACATGCACCAAAATTCATTACCCGGCATGCCAGATACTATGCTGGCTACCTTTGAAGTGCGATTACATTACCAAATATAGAAAGGCTGATTGATCATTAGCAAAACCACCTGCATTTGCAAAAAAACAAAGTGGTAGTCAATAACCAGGATATTCCAAAATTTGATTTCTGTGCTGTACAAGTTACCACTGCCAGTGGAAATGTGTACAGGCCAAGCTACCTCTAATGTAAACATTTGCTGCAGCACTCATTATTTAGCATCCATAATTTTATTCTGTCCTCGCATGCCCTACGAATGAGAATAGTGGGGGGGCGGGGTGGGGGACTGCACCGTGCTGTGAGAAACGCAAATAGTTCATCGTAGACCAATGTACATGAAGAGCAGCTGTATGTGTAAATGGGACTGTAACGTGTGTCAAGTTCAATGTTTACAAAGCAAGCCTGCAACATAAATGTAGAAATGACAAGTAAATAAATTGCTCAAAGTTAACATCATTGCGAAGTCAAGAGTTGGACGGAAGCCCGTCTCGTCGGGGAATAACATGAAGAACAAAGAGCAGCACCAACCAAAGTAAAAATGAATAAATATATTCTTAAAAGACGTTTCGATTGTGCACAAGGCTCCCGTGCGGGAGCCGAAACATCTTTTAAGAATATATTTATTCATTTTTACTTTGGTCGGTGCTGCTCTTTGTTGTTCTCAACATCATTGCGCTTCCTTCCAGCATACATCTACAGTTGTTATTTTTGTGTAAGTAGAACATTCCTGCAAATGCTGATACAGTAATATATTTTGTAGACTACCACCTTACGCATCATGAACTGTGCATTGCAAAAAAAAACTGCCAATACAGTGAGATTTCTTGCAATGTTGCACCATTTTTCATTAATTCTCAGCAACTAACTGGCTCCATAATGTGTGCTGTAGGAGACTATGAAACACTAAGCTATTCATTGACAGCATACAAAGAAAGCAGCTACTTGCTTTTTATGAAACACAGCATCGAAAGAATTGAAATGATGAATATGTTTAAAATCAAGCACCACATTGCCTACGCAACACAAGGTGTGTTCTAAGCGTGTGTAATTTCTGCAGTGCACAGGCATAACATTGCTGTGACCTTCCACTCTCATGAAAAATCGTGGATGTGTGCATCAGATGATATCACAGGTAACACCACGAAACCTCTGATAAGCTGCATAGCATCAAAACAAAAAAAGCATTGCTCACCAGCAAAACTAAGTATGCATCCACATATTGAACTGCGCAGTGATTGTACAAATAGACCAGAAAGGAAAATACTGCACCTAAGAGAACCTTGCAGCATACAAAATGCCTTCAAACACGATTAAAAATAAGTAATCACAGCTCGCATTGAATGCATAAAACACAAGAACATCTCTTGATATTTGCTTTTTGGCATCAAAATACACAACCCACAAGAGAGTATAAGGGATGAGCGCCACACATGAGACAGGTCACTGATACTCTCTTGTGGTTTGTATTTTTCAGTGCCACAAAACAAATGATTGCATACCAATTAGTCCAACAAAGTGTTCCGCTAATCTTGTGATAAAAATGGACCTACATGCACATTAGTGTTATGTTGTAAATCAATATATTATTGTATGAATCCTATAAACATAAAATGGTACAAAGGAACAAGAAATTGTCCGTAGTTCAACAAAGAACTTTTAACATAAACCTAAACACATATAAATCAAAGTAGAAAGATACAGGAGTAAAAAAAACATATGGAAGACTAAATACAGGCAACTACACCACAGAAACACGTGCATAGGCAAGAAATTTTTCTCAGCTAGTTTTCTTTTGTAAAATGATTCTTGTGCATGTAAGTCGCGACAACATAACCAGGGGTTATCACAACCTACAGCTTTCTTACAATGAACATGCAGATTTGCAGTGTGCCGTCGTGTCTGATATTACATGACAATGATGGGATGCCTGGAAGTTTACGCTTCCACAGTGAGCTTTTGGCACAGCCTAGTGTTTTGGACACTCCTACCCTATTGTGGTATAATTGAAACAGTGAATTAATGCTTCACTTAAACACTGTCAAAAGCACTTCTTGTCATAAGTTGCAGATACTCGGTCTTCAAACAATCACCAGCACATGAAGTAGGTTTAAGAAGAAAAAGAGTATCATAATGAAAATTTTCGCTCTAATGCATACTCTAATGAGGCAGGTCAAGGAGGGGGAGTGGGGTTGAGCTGGGGCAGTAAACTTGCTGAGATCATAGACAAGCTGCTGCAGCAGGCACTTGATGTCATCTGGCACCCTGAATTCGTGCGCCAGGCGCTGTGCACCTAGCTACTGCGGCTCGGCTTCTCAGATTCCTCGTGCTGGTTGAAAAAAAGATCAAAATCAATTTATGTGCAAGGCGATGCTAAAGAGGCCTCACGGCATTACTGTTTCGATCTCAATTTATAGAATTGTAAGCTCATGCACAAATGCTATGTGAGTCTGTACTGAAGCACCACAAATTTACATACACACTAACATACAGAAATAAAAACATGCCTACCTTTAGCCAACATATACACTTGCATTTTTCAGAACATCCACATTTTGTTTTCATATACATAGGTTATGTGAAAATGAGTAAGCAACTGTACCTCTATGTATCTTCACTTATACACGTACTGACTGACTTTAGCGAGCAATGCTGGAAGGGGGGTCTATGCTAATTTAGTATTGCACAGAGCACAAACAAAAGCCATGCGTGCAAAGCAAATGCGAACACTTCACGTGGAAAGCTCAACATCGGAGCTCTGGCTGTTTTCTTTCTTGACGCTCACAGCTTTAAACAAAACAACTAAGCTCCGATTTCACAAGGTAGACAATAGTTAAATGAGTAATCGCACATGGGTGCGAAGAAGGCAAATATCCTACTTGGCAAGCTGCATATCGTGAGCATAGGAGATACGCGTGACAACCATTACTTCCCAAAGAACTCGAGAAATAGCACCCCTTATTGTGCAGGACTTATATATGAAAAAAGAGAAATGGCACCATTTGTATATTGCGAGTTGTACTTTTTACAGACATTAACACGAGCCACCATTTCATACGTTTGCACGTCTGTGAGGAGCATAAAACAAATCACTGAACATCGCAACACGTTAGTTAAGCAGTGCTCAAAACTGATGTTAAAATCTTATGGCACACACCCCAGTACACTTTATTTTCGTGCTCTTTTTTCTAGCTTCGCAATCTCTGTCATTTAAACAAGGTAATGTAGTGCATGTACTTACTTTTGCGAATGCAGCAGCAGCTTTCTCGGATCGACGACGACAGTGGCTGGTAGCTGGCGCAACGTACTGCAGCTGATCACAGATTTCATGAAATTACGCTGTGCCGTAGGGGTGCCCCGTCAAACGGCGCTGGCTACCTTGCGAGTTCTTGATCGCGGCCAGTCCACGATGTTCCATTTTACTGTCCGATAATATGACGAGCTGTCTTCCGAACAGCTTCCTGTTGCAAGAAAACAAAGCGCGCACATCAAACAATGCACGTAGCGGCAACAGACCACGGCAGTAGCAGTTTGTGCTCACCTCAATTCAGTGTTCTGTCACTCCCGGAAAAATGTGGAGTGTAGAATTTCTTCCCAGGCGAAAGTACTACGCTTCTGCGCCAAAGTTGCAAATGATACGGACGAATAACCGATAAAAACACAGTCAGCTGTTTCCCACAGCGGTTGCCATTTTGTTCGCGCTCAGCGATATGGCTTGGATTCACGTACGGCGCAAATGTGGCTACGACTAGAAATACACGTGTGTTTGCGTTTTGTTTGCCTCATATTTCCTTCGCTTTTGCGTTTTGATGCTACTAAGCCATTTTCATCTAATAAGCGTGCAACCGCAATTTTATTAACTAGTTCCTTACCAAACATAATTACTATGCAAGCCCGCGAACGGCGGAGAAAGAGGAGAAAAGCGGCCGCTTACGATTGGGCAATTTGAAATACGTCAAGCGTCGCCGCCCACCGATGACGACAGCAGTGACGTAACGCCGAAAGGCATTGGAACGAAAAAAGGAATCGCTACGCGGTAGCTCCCCATCTATAGTAACAAGCGACAGCAACGAGTGGCAGATGCTCGAACGGATCGACACACTTTTTTTTTGCGGCAGCCGCGAAACAAGCGCCAATCGGGAGCGAGTCGCGTAGGCGCGGCTTTACGATGGATGGACGGATATTAGGAGCGTCCGCTTTATAACGGGGCGGTAGCCCGCGGTCCAACAAGCTCTAGCTTTATTTTTCCCTCTACAAACGTTTGTTTTCCCGAATCGCACACATTTTCACCACTAATTTTTCTCATCACCTCACTAATTTATCAATTATCGTTCCGCTGTGAAGTAATAGTCTTACCCGGACTACATTGGTTTCTGTTTGCTTCATACCTTTGTGCCACCAATATTTTAGGCGCTTTTTACTTATCTCTAGAGCAGACATGTTCCGCTTTCCCGTGCTATCCCTGAAACCCATGGCCTCCTGCAGGGTAGCGTCCACAGCTACACCTGGGTGGACATCTGCACATTGAATCAAAATATGATCTGTCGTTTCCCTAGGTATTCCACAGCATGTACATGCATCTCCTTCTTTATTGAATTTCGCTCTGTAACTTCGCATTCTCAGGCAACCTGACCATGCTTCAAACAGTAAAGCGCTTCCCTTTGAATTATCGTAAAATTTTTCTCTCTTGATTGCGTCTTTCCCTTTTCTGTGGTTGCTCAATGCCGGTTTCTTCTCCATTGCTTCTATCCAATCCGACTTCTCCGCTGCTCTGACCATGCTCTTAACGCCCATTTTTAATTAATTGCCTGCATCGCCAACCTGCAGAGTACTGATGTAATGGTCAGTGGTCTATATGAGCGAATGTTATTTTTCTCTCCCTTGCCCTTATAAATGAACTTCATCCTACTTTGACGCCAACTGTCCGGTATTCGCCAGTCCTGTAAGCTTTTTCAATTGCTTTTAACAGGGCTTCTTTGCTGTTTCTTCCGAGATAATTTGTGATAGTAACGATAATGCCGTCTCATCCTGTGGCTGTGCCGTTGGTAATCTTTTCCTCCGCCTTCTTCCAATTGAAATTTTCCAGAAATAGTTGTTCCACTTGGTCTCCCTTGCTCCTTTTACACGTCGTAAAGGGAGGTGTCATGAGTCAAAGGGAGGCGGCGCAGAGCAGACGACGACGACGGCGAAGACCGTTCGCCGATGAAGCAGCACGTGCGCTCGTGGTGCGTGAAACGAGGCATGAAAAGGGCGCAGCAGCGCTCAGCAAGGGGATTGTCTGCTTGGCTACGGCCGAAGAAGGACGCATCGGCAGCTTCGCTCTGTCGACGGGAACGGCGGGCGATCAGCTCGGGAGCCCGAGACGCTGGTACTCCGGGGCGTAGCTGTAGACCTCGGCCAAGATTCGAGCGAGGCTCCGCGGAGGTGCTGCAGCCGAGGGTTCCGGACGCGCCGCCAACACTCCCCCTTCGAAGGTCGGCCAGCAGAAATTCACCAGCGCGACACGTCACCACTACTCGTGCTTAGCCTGGCGGCTAGGCCTAACCCTTGGTCAGGCCACGTCATCAGTGGAGACGGGGCGACGGTTTCGGAAGCAAGCGGTCTCTTCTAGCCGTCGTAAAGGACAGCGACGACTTCCGCCCGACCAGTCTCTACACCGGCAGCGGACTTGGTGACGACGAGTGAGGACCGCGCCCGCAACGTAAGAACTTTCCAAAGTGCGTTCATCGCGACGGCGTTGGCGAGGCCTCAGTGGCCAGACTCAGATCTAAGCACTGCGCCAATTTGAGACTTAAACCAGTCAGTACTTTAGATTAGGAGGAATCTCAGTGTTGATTGTATTTTTCGGCGTGTATATATTTTGTTCACATTTGTTCACTTTTGGGTTTGCGTTTGCCGTGTGATAAAAGTTTGGTTTGCTGTGACAAAACGCTACGGTCGTCACGCGTCTCTCACTCCCTCTTCCACGCTCGGTAGTACCACCCTCCGAGATCTTCTCCGGCGGTAATTCGTGACATAAATTGGCGAGCCTCTGCCAGGATTTAATATCTCCAGGCCCAGTCACGAATGATCGTCGGGGGTTGTGAAGATGGATTGGGAACGTTTGGCGGCAATGGTGAAAGATTTGAACATGTCTAAAGAGGAGGCGATGGCGTTCTTTGAACGCGCTCGGCAGGAACGCGACGAACAACATGAGCGGTAAAAAGAGCAACATGAGCGGGAAAAAGAAATTCTAGAGCTAAAGATAAGGTTAGCTGAGATAGGCGTAGGCTCTCGCACTGGCTCGAGTTCACCGAGATCGGCGTCATCCGGCCCTCCTTCGCCCAGGCAAAAGCAGATTTGCCCCAGGAAATTGATGGCTCCTTTTGATGAGCGGAGGGATGATTTAGATGCATATTTACATCGTTTCGAGCGGATAGCGGTCGGGCAAGGCTGGGCAAGGAGCGAGTGGGCTAGCACCTTAAGCCTGTGTTTAGTGGGAGAAGCATTGAGTGTGTTCGGACGTATGACTGCAGAAGAGTCATTAGACTATGACAAGGTCAAGAAAACTTTATTGCAGAGGTTCCGGTTGACCGCCGAAGGTTTCCGGGAGAAGTTCAGGTCATGTAAACCGGAAGATTCCGAAACAGGCAAGCAGTTTGCGTGTCGCCTCACTAATTATTTTGAGAGGTGGATAGAGTTGTCTGAGACAGACAAGACGTATGAAGGAGTTCGCGACAAGGTCGTTGGTGAGCAATATCTGGCTAGATGCAGCAATAGTTTGGCGATATTTCTCAAAGATGGGAAACTACAAACAGTAGAGGAGATGGCCGAACAATCAGACCAGTTTGTTGAGGCGCAAGGGTTGAAGAATCTAGGGAGGTGTGACAAAGATCTGCCCAGGAACGCAGGGGGGGAGATGAAGAATCAAGGGCCCAGTAGCAGCCAAAGGGCACCCCAGAGATGTTTTCTATGTCACCGGCTGGGGCACGTAGCAGTAAACTGCCGAGTCAGGGGTGGTGGCCAAGAGCCAGCAGTGGTTTGCCAGCTGTGCCATAAGAGAGGCCACAGGGCGGATGAATGTAGATCTAGACCCACGGATAAAACCGCATGTATGGTGAGGTCTAAGGAGGATGAACAGCGAGAGGGAGACGCACACGCGGTAGAAGGAGAAGTGCAAGGACACCCGGTTACAGTACTGACAGATACGGGGGCCAATACCGTGTTAGTCAGGAAGAGTTTAGTGCCGCCAGAGAACATGACCGGGTACTTTAAACCAGTCATATTGGTAGACAGGTCTGTTAAATACTTGCCCGAGGCACAGATCCACGTATCGACACACTTTTTCACAGGATTGGTCACCGCTAGGTGTGTAGAAGATCCCCTGTATGATTTGATTCTGGGAAATGTACCAGGGGTGAGGAAGGCAGATGACCCAGACCCCACTTGGAAGAGAACAGAGAAGGAGGCAGAAAACGGGGAATATTTAGAAGTACAAAAAGGGGGAGAACCTGAGACAGATGTAGCGGCTGCAGTACAAACACGTGCGGGTAGAAAGGCTGCCAAGCCCCTGACAGCACTAAAGGTCACGACCATTGATGGATTGAGTATAACTGCAGCGGAATTCAAAGAATTACAGGACCAAGACGAATCAATACGGAGATGTGAACAGAAAATGGGCGAAGTATCACAAAGGGAAAGGAGCAAAACCATAGTGGAGTTTATCAAGAAGAACAACCTATTGTACCGCAAGTGCGTATTTAGTTCAGGCAGGGAAGTGCAACAGTTGATGGTTCCTAAGGAGCTGAGAGAGACAGCATTAAAGATAGGGCACGATAGTGTAATGGCAGGACACCAAGGAATAAAGAACACATTGGAAAGAATTACAGAAGAGTTCTTTTGGGTTGGGGTACAAAGTGATGTGAGAAGATACGTCAGGTCATGTGATGTGTGCCAAAAGACGACGGCCAAGGGTCGTGTACGAAAGGCACCACTAGGAAGGACGCCCATGGTCGAGCTACCATTTCACCGAGTAGCGATTGATATTATAGGGCCCATCAGTCCCGTGTCCGGGAGAGGGAACAGATATGTACTCACGTTGGTGGACGTAGCCACTAGGTACCCCGATGCGGTGGCATTAAAGACAGTGGACACCATTCAAGTGGCGGAAGCGTTGTTAGAGATGTTTGCTCGGTATGGTGTCCCTAGGGAAATTTTCAGTGACCGGGGATCAAATTTTACATCGGAGCTCATGAGAGAGGTGAACCGGCTGTTATCTATAGAGCAAAAGTTAACAACCCCATATCACCCAATGGCTAACGGATTGGTAGAGAGGTTTAATGGAACACTGAAAACGATGATTAAGAAGATGTGTCAAGAAAGGCCAAAAGATTGGGATAGGTACATGCCAGCACTTTTGTTTGCATACCGAGAGGTGCCACAAGCAAGCATAGGATTCTCCCCATTCGAGATAATATACGGGAGAGCAGTCAGAGGACCACTAACCATATTAAAGGAGCTATGGTCCAAGGATCAATTGGGCAGTGAGGAAAAGAGTACATACACTTACGTACTAGACCTTAGGAACAGATTGGAGGAAACCTGTAAATTGGCTCATGAGAAGTTGGAGCAAGCCAAACAGATACAGAAGAATTATTACGACCGAAAAACAGTTCCCCGAAAACTAGAAATGGGAGACAAGGTACTGGTGCTACTACCAACGGAGAATAATAAACTGCTTATGCAATGGAAGGGACCTTTCACTGTGACTCAAAAGAAGAACGAATTAGACTATGAAATTGCAGTCCAGGATCGTAAGAAAGTGTTCCACATAAACATGTTAAAGAAATACGAAGAAAGAAAAGAAATAGAAGGGAAAGATGTGGAGAAGCACAGGGTATGTACGGTAATAGCAGAGGGTACGGACCACGGGCAGGTCCAAACGCATAATGATAAGAAGACCATGGGGGTAGAAAGCGTTATGTGGAACCCAGACCTACAGGCTACACAAGTGGAGGAATTAAAAGGGGTAATTCACAAGTTCGAAGAAGTGTTTTCGGATCTCCCTGGACGGACAGAAGTAGTGCAGTGTAGACTACAGTGTTTAACGGAGGAACCAGTCCACGTAAAACAGTACCCGCTGCCGCTTGCAATGCGAGAGGCCATTGAAAGGGAGGTCGATGAGATGTTGAAACAAGGCATCATAGAAAGGGCTAACTCTCCCTATAACGCGCCCTTAGTAGTGGTACGAAAGGCAGATGGTTCGAATAGGGTATGCGTAGATTTCAGGCGTCTCAATAATGTGCTGAAAACAGATGCAGAACCAATACCCAGAATAGACGTGGTGGTAACAAGGGTGGCGAAGAAGAGATATTTCTCGAAACTTGACCTTTCGAAAGGGTATTGGCAAATACCCATGGAGGAAACGTCCAAGGAGAAGACTGCGTTCTCTTGTTCGAAAGGGTTGTTCCAATTTAGGTATATGCCATTCGGATTAAAGACAGCAGCAGCCGTGTTCACAAGACTGATGAGACGAGTCCTAAATGGTGTGCCCCACGTTGAGCATTATATTGACGACATCCTAGTGGCCACTGACACGTGGGAGGAACATCTACGGGCTTTGGAAACCTTGTTAGCAAGAATCAAGGAAGCAGGATTGACGATAAAACCCATCAAATGTGAGTTAGGATTCGGAGCTGTGGAATTCTTGGGACACAAGATAGGAATGGGCCAGGTAGAACCAAGGGGAGATACGCTTGATAAGATTCAAGCAGTGGATAGGCCAAGAACTAAGAAACAAGTGCAGTCGTTTCTGGGGCTGACAGGATTTTACAGAGAGTTTATCCCACAATATTCTGAAGTAGCAGGGCCATTAATAGAGCTAACTAAAAAGGAGCAAGCAACTTAGTAGTGTGGGGAGATCGCCAACAAAAGGCATTTGAGTTGCTCAAGAAAAGCCTGGCACTTCCGCCGGTGCTGTTAGCACCAGACGTACAAAAGGAATTCGTGCTACGCACGGACGCGTCTGATAAGGCATTGGGAGCAGTACTACTGCAAGAAAAAGATGGGAAGCTCCACCCGGTATTTTATGCTAGTAGGACACTGAACAAGGCAGAAAGAAGTTACTCAACAATAGAGAAAGAGTGTCTAGCACTGGTGTGGGCAGTGAAAAAGTTCCACATATATCTTTTCGGCAAACAATTTAGGGTGCAAACAGACCACCAACCGCTAGAGTTTTTGAGCAAAGCTAACTAATGGTCGCATAATGAGGTGGAGTCTCACCTTGCAGGAATACTGCTTCCACATACAATACATTAAAGGAAGGCAAAATGTGGGGGCGGATTTCATGAGTCGGGCGATTGGAAAACAAGAGCATAACGCGAGCCGGACTAGCGGCCAGACATGAGTGTGTGAACTCAGTGAACTCTCAAATGTGGTGAACAATGTGCGCAGTGTGCGAACGAGGTAGTGTGTGTAGTGTATTGTGTGAGACAGTGAAGTGAGGTACATACTACGTCGACACAAGCAGCACCCATGCCACAGCAGTCACAGTCACCACCCGCAAAGGATCGGCAGTGGGAGTTTTTTTTTCAGGAAAAAAAAAACTCCTGAAAAGATGGGCCCATGTCATGAGTCAAAGGGAGGCGGCGCAGAGCAGACGACGACGACGGCGAAGACCGTTCGCCGATGAACAAGCACGTGTGCTCGTGGCGCGTGAAACGAGGCATGAAAAGGGCGCCGCAGCGCTCAGCAAGGGGATTGTCTGCTTGGCTACGGCCGAAGAAGGACGCATCGGCAGCTTCGCTCTGTCGACGGGAACGGCGGGCGTTCAGCTCGGGAGCCCGAGACGCTGGTACTCCGGGGCGTAGCTGTAGACCTCGGCCAAGATTCGAGCGAGGCTCCGCGGAGGTGCTGCAGCCGAGGGTTCCGAACGCGCCGCCAACACTCCCTCTTCGAAGGTCGGCCAGCAGAAATTCACCAGCGCGACACGTCACCACTGCGAGCGGGGAACCGTACTCGTACTTAGCCTGGCGGCTAGGCCTAACCCTTGGTCAGGCCACGTCATCAGTGGAGACGGGGCGACGGCTTCGGAAGCAAGCGGTCTCTTCTAGCCGTCGTAAAGGACAGCGACGACTTCCGCCCGACCAGTCTCTACACCGGCAGCGGACTTGGTGACGACGAGTGAGGACCGCGCCCGCAACGTAAGAACTTTCCAAAGTGCGTTCATCGCGACGGCGTTGGCGAGGCCTCAGTGGCCAGACTCAGATCTAAGCACTGCGCCAATTTGAGACTTAAACCAGTCAGTACTTTAGATTAGGAGCAATCTCAGTGTTGATTGTATTTTTCGGCGTGTATATATTTTGTTCACTTTTGTTGACTTTTGGGTTTGCGTTTGCCGTGTGATAAAAGTTTGGTTTGCTGTGACAAA